>ARYC01012901.1:0-17440 GCA_000711775.1 Oxytricha trifallax
AATGTCCATCATGCAGACAATAAATCCCAATAATAGAAGAAGATTGAATTGTTTTCAATATCAAAAATATAGCGAAAGATTAAATAATATAAACTGAGATAATATTTAAATTATTAAGAAATTAGTTTAAATTTTCTTCATTTCATCATATCATTTATATTTTTAAAAGAGAATCTTATTTAATTTTGATTTTTATTGCTATTTTATAAAATTAAATTACAAAATTATTATACTAAGTTAAGCTAAATATAGTTCTCGATTAATTAAAAAGAAATATGAATATCTTTTATTTATTATATTTTATATATTTTAATAATAAAGGCTATTTTAATTAATTGTTGTTCTTTTCATTGATTTTCGAAGATTGCTGTTATATAATTTCTTTAATTAATTAATTCTGTATGCCTATAAAATTTAGTAATGAATTGCTTTCAGCAAATAAAATATTATGTATTGTGATATCTGATGATTAAATTTAGTTTTCAAGTGTAACACATTTGCATTATTATTTCAATGATTGAATTTGCCTCTGATACTGAACCACAGAATCATTAAAAGTAGGATAACGTTAAAAACGGCTACAATCATAAATGGCGACTCTGCTCCGTGATTATCATGGAAATACCCTCCTAGCTTCGATAGGATCATCTACCCAATACAAAAATAGTTTATTATTGATAAATTTAATAAAAAATTGTTATTTATTAATGCTGCCTGAAAACTAATACACTCCCATCATTGTTCCTCTTATAGATTTAGGGATATTCTTAGAAAGTAGTGCATCCGTGAATGCATTTTAGAAACAAAATAGTGCCTGCATTAAAACAATCAGTAGATAAAATTACGATAATATATAGATTGGATAAATTTTAATATTTACACAATTATTTTCTAGTTTAAGACATGAGACTGTTCGGTTTTTAAATTTAGCTGAATGACACAATACAAAAAATCATGGTTATTGTTGCTAGCGGCATGATTCTATTGTACCTGAATTTGTCAGCAATTTTACCAGCTGGAAATATAAGCACAATACTAATAAAAGTCCCAAACGTGCTGAAGCTTTACACCAGTTCTTAGGCTGACTACGTTGGTCCTGCTTTTACCCGCTTCGCAGAATATACGAACTAGGAAGAGGCGCAAAGGAGCCAGACAAACTGATTATAGGCATGCATTTAAGTTGACTTGATAAGAGTTTCCATATAAGCACACAATAATTGCGTAGTTTGTCTTGCATTTTTTTAGTATAAGTAGTGTTATCTTATATTTATAATATTAATTTAATTTAACGCAACTTTTTTTAAATTAATTTATTTCATGTTTACCTGTTATCTTCTTAAACTTCTATAGTAATTTCTTTTTTGGCTTGATATTTTATAGAGAATTATTTTAATCCTCTGCTACTCTATGAGGGCTAACACTACGACTTTTAGGTAATATTTGTTCTTTTAACTTATTGTTTTTTAAATTTGGTTCCTTAATCAGGAATATACCAGCAATAGGTATCGCTAGAACAATGCCTGAAGCAATTTGGAATTGAATTCCCAAACTCATATCTTGTATGATATTTAGTAATATTACGTTATTAAAGAATTCTCCTATTTAGAACCCTAATATAAGCAAAGCATTTGCACGCCCTCTGGATCCTCTGGACACATAATTTCTTCTTAAATTACAACTAGATTTTTAAACTAATCTCTTAATTTTAATGTTATAATAATCATTGATGAGAGGACTACATATAGGACCCATCGATGCAACTGAGAATAATATCCTAAGCAGGTAAACTCCGGGAAAGACCTTGGGTGTCATAGAAGGAAAAGAGTGAAATTCCTTGTATCAATATAGAAACACACAAAGTAATTCTTCTGCCGCAAAGATCAAAGATATAACCCACTGCGATTACCACTGCCATCTAAATCATTACCGAGTAAAATATGATATCACTACTATTCTAAATATTTTTTCATATCTTTAAATCTATTTATCTCATTTACTAGAATAATTTTAATTTAATTTCAGAAATCAGTTTATAATCTAAATCAATACAATCTTTGTTTCTATTAATTACTTATTAGGTTAAAAAAAATTTTAATTTTTCAATAAATATATAATTGAAGTATAATGCGACCAATTTCATTGTCAGGTACATTAAAATACTCAGCGCTTCTAAGCAAGAAGATAATTTGAACATTAAAGAAGTAGAGCATGATTCCGGCTCCAAAGTTCATCAGTGGTATCGCTAGCAATTACAAATATCCAAACATGGTTGATCTAAAACGCAAAAAAGGACTTCATTTTTTATTTCTGTTTCTTCTAATGATTTAAGATATTTTAAATAGTTCCTTAATATTATATAAAAATTATATTCATGTAAATTTAATAAAAATTACAAATAAAATAATGAGCTATCTTTTTATGTTATATTTTGGACTGTAAATTCATATGTATTATATTTTTTTCGGAAAGATTTTAGGAATTATCACGTAAGTTATTTTAAGATGTCTTTTATATGTAACTTAATTTATTGTATGAAAATAAAAAAATAAGAGATTTTATAAATGCATAATATTTCTAAAAACATCTTTAAGCAATATTACTCTTCATTATAATATTCCATTATTATAAACATATAGAATTTAAGACAAAACTCATAGCTTTATTTAATTTAATTGGTTTATTTTAAACACCTTTTATTGTAATTGAAATTAAAAAATTTAATGTTTTTTTACATTATATACGTTCGCTAAATAAATTTACTTAATTTTAATAATGCAATTTAATAAAAAAAACTGCTGATTATAATTGAAAAGAAGTCATATTTATTAATATTAAATATAATAAATGGAATAAAGCAATCAGGTTAACCTTACATTCAAAGTCTAAGTACTTGATAATGAATATAAAATTCTAAGCAAGTACCTGATCTTGAATATATATTCCTTCTCAATGTTCAAAAATGAATTCACATACCTGTTAAGATCTTTAAACAAAGCCACTCAAGTTTTCATCCAGCAAAAAAACACATAATATTTGATTGATTTATACTTCAAAAGTTAAGATATTAAATACTGGGTGGAGTTACCTGAAAAATATCAAAATTCATCAAAAAATATAACAATAATAAAGCATCGAATAAAAGATTAAAGATTTAGGAATTAAAAAGAATTATTTAGCAAACTATGAGAAAACTATAAAGGTTTAATGAAATACATCATTTAAATCAACTTAGAGAATTTTATTCATTATAAAAGAAATAATTCTATATTAAATTAAATTTGAATGATAAAATGAGTAAATAATTGATAGACCAATGCTATGGTAAATAAAATCATTGGCATTAGAAAAATCAAGAATTCGTGCAAGCTTATAATAATTAAATCAGTTATAAAATCATAAATTTTATTATATTATATAAAGTCTTATCCAATAGTTTCTACAATTCATGTATTCTGAAAAATTATGAAAAATTCATCTGTTAAGCCTCATCTGATAAAGAACCTTAAATAAAATTAAAATTAATATATGTATATATATAAACTTAAATATATCATAAATTAAATCTTAAATGCTTAATTAGATGAAGTAAAAATTGTTATTTTATTAATATGATTAACATAATATTAGTTAATCATTTTTCATAAATTAATGTTAATCCCTTACTATCATTAAAATTTTCTTATTTTTTAATTAAAAATTGCTCATTAAAAAAATGTCGGATAGTTACCGGTGCTCACCAAGAATTAGAAATCAAATTAATTTAGTATAGTTGAATTTGGTAAACTAATATGATGAACTTACTGTTTTTTTTAAAAAAGGGGAATTAAAAATTTTGAGGATTCTTTAATTAAAAGATTTGAGCGAATTTAAATAAATTTCTTGTCATTAGAAATTAGTTTTAAAAACTACAACTAAATAATAATAATGTGATCACATTGAGGTCTCTGTGAACCCCGATCTTAAATATATGTTAATATATATATAAGGGTCAAGCCCTTTCAATTAGTTTTTGTCAACTATCTAGACATCTATTCTTTCTCTTCTTTCTGAGACTTAATTTCTCTGTATACTTTCCTATAATGAGGTTGTTTCTTCTTTTTCTTTAGGTGTCTTGTTTCTTAAGGATTCAATTTCCATTCTTGTGTACATGTCTATTCAGGATGAGTCATGTTAAGGTACCATGGGTGAGTTTCAAAATAGTGTTTTGTCTCTTCTTTGAGTTGTACTTTTCTGTGAGTGGTTTTTATCCTTACCCTTTTCCAAACGTTAATCAATGATCAAATATTCTCAATGTCATATTGGAATATGTCTACTATGCATGTAGTAAGCTGGTAGCTTTTGTCATGGATTATAATTATTTTTGCCAAGCTTATAATTCTCTCGTCTCTGATTGAGATTTTCTCATGTTCATTGGTTAGTAGTCTATGATATAACTTATGAAGTTTTTATCTAACTATCTTGGGTATATGTTGTGGAATGTAGTTTCTGGCCAGAATCTGATCAGAATTATAATGTATACCGGTGTGTGACGTATTGGTAGTGCGAGTTTGAAGATCTAAAAAAGATGTCTGATCACTATTTAATAGTGAAAAGCTTGATGAAGCTTCTAATGCATGGGCTTAACTTTTTTGGGTTAGATCATACTCGCTTTGTATTTCATCCGTCTTGTAGGTTAAGTTAAAGTCATTACTAGACTGTTTTATGAGTGATTTTTTATGGGGTAGTTGTTGAGTGTGATTGATTTTGCCCGAGTTTATTGAATAGTTTCCTATATCAAATATGGAGGTGGGGTTTCGTTGGTCTTGTTTAGGGGTGATGGGGAGAGGAGATTAGGATTAAGATTTTTCTGTTCTTCTTGAATTGTAGAACCTTTTATTATAAGGTTACTTATTTTGTTCCTTTTGTTTAAGTCTTTGTTAAGTCTTATTGAGTTATTGTTGTTTAAGTTTGTGGAACTCAAGTTTCTCCTTTTGAAGTTAGTTTATCTGCTATTGAATTTGTGCTTCTTTGAGTTCTATGTAAATAGTAGGTACGTCATGGCCTATGTAGGTATAGTAATGAGGCATAAACTTGAAGTTAGGTGATTTATCTTAGCTGTCAAAAGAGCAGTCGTCTTCTTCATCACTCCAATCATCGGAGTCTTAAAAGAGCTAGTCTCTCTTTATTCTTTGCTATGATGTAGTTAATTGGATAGGGTATGTTTAGTTTAACGTAGATGTCTAGGGGAGGATCTTCGTCGCCTTCTTCCCATTCGTAGTTGTTTTCAAAAGATTCTTCGTCATTAAGTGTCTTTTTGTCGAGCATGCATTCTATGTTTGTAGCTCTACTTGTTTGGGAGTCAATTTTCCATCCTTTTGTCCTGGTGGAAATAGATGTCTGTTAAAACTAAGCAGACATTGATTGTAAGCAATCTCAAACTCCCTACAGGGTCTTAAAAGAAGTCCTGCTAAAAAGTTAAATTAGTTATCCTTGTGGTTAATCGCACATCTCACAAGTTAACTTCTAATTTAATAATACTAAAAATATTTGTAGTAATTAAATTCTTTTAAATCTCAACAGAATTTTTATTATTTATTTTTAAAAAAGTAGATTTACTATACTATAATCATAATATACTCAAAGATAAAATCAAATCTATTTATTTAATTATAAAATTTTATTCTTTTTTTATCATTAAATGGCAATAGAACTATTTTTTTAACAAAATATAGTTAATTATAATATATTATTGAGATATTATATAAACATATTAAGCATTATTTCATTTTATCTTCAGTTTTACTGTTTAAATTAAAGAAAAGATCGAAAGCCAGAATCAAATTAATTTACACAATTTTCATTAGTGTTGTTTTTATATTTTGAGTAAATGTAGAGGAAGTCATTATAACTCCATGTCAATTAACGAATAAGAATAGGGAAGTAAAAACTATTATTGACAAAAATTAAAGTGATTAATCCAATTATTAAAGATATTTGCTTTAGTAATTTTCCTATAATGTAAAATATCAAAGTTCTTTGCTTTATAAAAGATATTATAATTAATTTTATCTAAGAACATTTTAATTCTATATATTCTATCTTTATTCTTTCAAATTATGGGGTTTATAGAAATTGATAAAGTATCATTAATAATATTATAATTTATTCTACTTCTTAATTAAAACTAAAAGCTAATAAGACTGAAATTTATTGAGCCAATTTTCTTTGAAGACTGTTATATAACTCTTGATACTCAAACAAATACGAAAATATTTTTAAGAAGCTTTAAGAATTTTTCGCTGTAATTAAGAACTGGAAGGTTAAATTAAACTTCAATAGATTGTATGGAAGTTTTGAAATCGTTAGAATTTTAAATACTAGAAGATTTGCATATTATGATAAGATATGTCCAAGATAACGTTAATTTACTTTTAGTTGCCCTTAAAATTAATATCCAAAATTTATAATAATCATTTATTTATAAGTATCTCTCGGATAATTTCAAAAGCTTAAAGAAATTATAATTCACAATAGGAGGCAATATAAATATGGATACAACTTTATTAGAATCAGTGAATTAAGGAATTTTACTAAATCTTTAAGTTTTAAACCTCAAAAATATTTCCTTAAACTGCCCACACATCTAAAATAACTTATTTTAATAAATGGAAGATAATAAGCAGATAAGGCTAAAGAAGTTAAAGTTATGCATATACTCAAAGGAAAATTCGTTAGCGCTTGCTAAATATTTGACTAAACAAGAATCTATAGAACAATTAAAACTAAAAGATTTATAATAATTAATTTTATTAACGTTTTCATATTTAGGTTTAATAAATTACATATGAATTTTATATCAGAAAATGAAAGTTAAAATTTAGGTATTTTTAATTGCATCTTCATTTTATGAACCTTAGAGTCAATATACATAATGATTATTATAATATTTTATATAATTAAATGGAAAAGACTTCAAAATGAAGAATGGAATTAAAATCATAAAACTTTCAAAAAAAATTTTACCTTAAAATTGAATTTAATATATATTTCAACATAATTTAAAGAAGAATCTCATTTGAAAATTTGGTCACTCTATTAAATAATTTATTGCTAATTAGAATTCATTCTTAAAACTTCAAAGAATATAAGTTATTTAGATTAACTTTATTTATTTACAAAACAATTGATTGTTTTTAAAAGTCAGTCCATAACTATATTTCATGCTTAAATTTACAGATAAACTAAATCTAAATAAATATGAATCTATATTAAATTAATTCCTAACAATTTTACAAGATATAGCATATATATAAAGCGTATATCTTTCAATTTTACATTTTTTACTGCCTGGCTCTCATAGTATCGAGTAAGGCTTAATATTCAATTTTGTTATCATTGATTCTTAAATTTGAATATAAATATATTATTTTTTTCTCAATCAATTACCTTCATTTTCAAAGAAATCAAATAATTAGCAATATCTTTAATAATTTTACTGAGTATTAAACAAAATTAGTTTAGCTGCCTCTTTAAAGAGAATCATAATCTGGAACCTCTAAAGAAATTTTTACTGTAAAGTTACATTTTAATTTTTTAATTATTAAGATGAGAGGAATAGGGTACAAAACAGCCCTTAGCGAAACCTTATCGAACGTCATCACTTAAAAACCTATATTTTTCAACAAAAAGATATTAGATCAATTTATTTAAAACAAGAATAAATTAGAAAACTGAATAAGTATACTTCAAATATAAATTTGTGTAGAATTTGAGACAGTTAGCCATACATATTAAATAAAATCTTCAATAAAATAATTTATTAGTATTAATATAAAAATATACTATTCAACAAAGAGAATTTGATTGGTTACTACGATTTTAAAGTTTATAATTACTATGAGCCAATAAATTTAACTTTAATGCAGAAATTATAAGTGTACATCAATGACCTTTCATTTTCAATATGTCAGTTTATAAAATACTTGAATTAATGCAAATTTATTCTCACCAATAGAAATTATTTCTAAGTCTTAAATTTTTCATAAATTTTAATTAATTATATAATATTTAATTTCATTGAAGTTAGTAAATAAATCAAGATACAATGAAGAAGAAGAGCATAAAGTAATATAAGAACAGATTTCACAAATTATTTCCTCAGGTGTAATTAGGGTCGCAATACATTAGTTATTTTCATTTTATTTATATCAAAACTTGTACTTCAATTATAATAAAACATGCATGATCCAGCTAAAACTTTTTAATATAATTAATTATCTTAAATCAATTGATTTAAAAATAACTTAGATCATAAAATACTATTTTTGATTACTTTGCTATAAATAGCATTAGAATCCTTAAATAATATCTTTGAGTAATAACCTCACAAGCATTGTAGTTTATAAATATTAATGCTAGAGACTATATAAGGTCAACAAATTTTATTAATTCTTGTTTAATTTTAAATCTTAAGCGAATAATAAGCTTCAAATGTAGAAGTTCAGCTTTCAAAATTATTTTAAAAGTTGTATTAATATTTATTACAATTTTTATTCCATATAATTTCTATATTAAATTTATATTAAAAAAAAGCAACTAAAAATATACAACATAATTTTATTGTAGTTTTTTATTTCAAAATTGGACGATCATTACAAGAAATTGGGCAAGACTCTGTTCATCTATACAACACACATGAGGTTACAATTAATAAATTATAATATATTTTTAAGTGGAATAATTATAGAATAATTCTCAGATAAACTATAAAAATTTAAGAACGTATTTCTGGAGGGAGTAGGAGATTTAAATGATAAAAGATATTAAGATATCAGAGAGTAATTTACAGTAGAAAAATTCACTATTAAGAGATTTTAGGAATACAAGTTTGTAAACAAGGGACTTAAGAAGAGTGAATAATTATGATTTTAAATAAATTGTATTAATAAATCTGTCTAAATTTTCAAATTATTATTTGCTTTAGCATAAATTTATAATATCTTAATTTTTAAAAAAATGATTACTTTATTTATTTTTAAAATATAAAAATAATATATTTTGACAAATTTAAAATATTCACTCATTTATAGATAATAAAAAATATTATAAAGCTAACGTGAATAATAATTAAACTTATCAAGCAAGAGGACGGTCATAATTTATATATTCTAATAATTCAAGTAGCTCAATTGATATTATGATGCTAAATTTATTAGAAATTAGATAAATAGGAACGCTATATATAAATTTATGTAAGTTTTTATTATTAACAAAATAACTAATAATTAAGTATAGTTGACTCTAAAAACTTGCAATTTGTATATTGTTTGAAATTTATCTAAATTTAACTTTTATATATTTCAAATATTATAAAAATATGCAAACTATATTTAGATTCAGATTTTTTTTTATATCTTAAATTAATTTGTCAATATTTTCTTAACAATAAATTCTTTTTATTTATAATTGAAAATGAATTTATGTTTCTAAAAATAATTTAATTTGATATAATCAAACGCATTCTTTTATTAATGTACTAAAAACTTTCAAAAACACATTTAAGGTGATGAAAGTCAAGACAGCAACTAAAATCAAAAACAGTATCTTCAATTAAAATTAGTTAAAAATAGTCATAAATACAAATTAAAATATAAAATATTTTCATTTTTCTAGTTTTATTTTTTCTTTTTCTTCTATATGGTTTTTAATTAAGATATTCAATTTTAAAGTATTATTAATTTAACATTAAGAAACAAAAAATATTATTTTTTGCATTTAATTATTTAAATCTTCACATCAATATCTAATTTTTAAATTTGGGAAATTTTTACCATTTCGCTTTCTTCCTGATCCAAATCAATGTCAATTAAGTAATCTATCAATAAATTAAGGCTTATTGATTATCATGATCTTATTGAAAAACTGAATAACTTGAGATACTTTGTGTAAATTTTTCTATAATCGCAAATCATTTTCTATTTAAGATTGAGCTTCTAAAATGTCTTAAGTATCAAAGTTAACACAAGTAAATATAAATAAATAAATAAATATATTTTTTACACCAAGACATCTCCCTAAATTTTGCTTTTCTAAAAAGAGGCAGTACATATTTTAATCTAGATACCCAAGAGGCAAGATTATCATTTAAAATTAGTTTTAATTAAAGATTATATAAAATATACGATGTCATTATAAAATTCAAATTCAATCTATTATTTTAATAATATGTATTGGAGTTTAAGCTTTTAAAGATTCGATAACACTATTTTATCCCCCATGTGTCAAAAATATCTTAAGATTTTTATTTTCAATAACTCTCTGCTAATCTATATAATCAGTAACAATTATACTTCCTTTATCAATTATATTATTGGCAATTTTTAGTTTAATAGTTTCATCTGTTGTTACAATAATGAAGCTTGAATTTGTTTTAGTCATTGAAATCTATATAAACTCAATCAGAGTTTTATATTGCTATTAAGGTGGCGAGAAATATGTTCCAAAAGATATTAAAATTACTTTGTCATTTAAATCTAAATAAAATTGTTTAAAAATATATTTTAATGCATAAACACTTACATTATATTTGTTTATAAAAAAACTAAATCTAGGAATTTATCTATCTCATCATTAGATTTAGTTTTATCTCTTATAACTTACCCAAGATTTTTGAATAATTATCCATCTAAAATAAAATTATCATAAAACTCATGAAAATTCAATTAAAATATTAAGTTTAAGTATTTTACAGTAGAAGTTAATGGAATATTAGGGTTAATTCCTTCATAATTTAATATAAGAATTTAATCTGGTTGTCTCCTATTTTCAGTTAAAATATCTTTATACTGTTTTGGGATGTGAGCATGGACTGTCTTTTTATTAATTGGCTAAAGTGTCTTATCCCAGAAAAGTTTCAAAATATTGTATTTTTTGTTTAAATATTAAATTATAGTTTAATTGCTATTTAAATAAATATAAATTATTTAAAACTTTTAATTAAATATAAAGTAGAAATCAGATTAAATAGTCTGAATTAGTAATCACTCTTTGGCTTTTACTAAATTTCTTTGTTTATCTACCAACTCATTAGATTATAGTTTATAATTTATAATTTATATTTATAGTGAGAACTATGCGCTATTGGGAGTTCATATTCATTTAATAGATTTTATTCAACTGGTCCATTTACTATTTATATAAAATGCTTAATGTTCAGGTAGTCTATCAACCTATATATCATATTAAGATTATAAAAAGTATATATTAAATATAATTGGAATCTATGTAAAACATCTGTTCTATCTGATATTAAAACATCAAATTACTGTTCTCTGATATATTTAAATATTTCCAATTACTAATTAACCATTAACTCATCAATAATATCACTATCATTCTCATATTAGCTATTATTTATATCTAATTTGTCTTCTATTACTGCAATCCCTAATTAATTGAGCTAATCTTTATATTGCAAATCTTAGTCTTTAAGTACAATTGTTATATTGAAATTACTATTAAGTTTTAGATATTTTGCAATCCCTATATTTATAACTTTGTGGCTTGCCATAGTCATTCCATATATTAAAATCTTGTGTTAAAGGGCAATAGTTGTGATTTCTGATTGAATTTAATTTATTGTGAAATCACTCACTTGTAGAGAATTACATATTAAAGAAATCAAGAATATAATCTTAGTTATTAACATTTTTTTATATATAACTCTAATTAATTAATTCTTTTAATTGTCAAAGATGTAAGATTGGGTTGAAAATTTTAAGCGAAAATAAATATAGTATATAAAGCTTTCTTAATATTTTAAATTTTAAAATATTAAGTAACAGTGTATCTTTGCAACATATTCAAAGTTAATCTATTATTTATATTATTTTACAAGAATTTATGATAATTGATACAATAAATTTTAAAGATAATAAGGAAATAATTCATTGTAACTTTGGATAACCATAATTAGAATCTTAAACTATTCCGTTATCTTGGGCAGCTACTTATTGCTGATTATATAATGGATTCTGAGCAGGTGGATACCTATAAATAGATTATACCTATAATTCTAAAACTTACATTTGATAGCCCGGTTGTGGCTAGCCTTCTTGATATATTGGCATTCCGTGGACCATGTTGGCTGGGTAGCCAATTCAAACCCCAAAACCCCATAATGAGTTTTATATGTGTTTTGATCGATACAGATAATGTTGGGGACTAGGGTTTCATTGGTTATGAAGGATATTTTTCATGCTAATTTAAATTAATATATAGATTTTTTTCGAGGGAACATTTTTTGCATACAGTATAAGTAAAATTGTTAGATAAATGTTTGAAAAATTTTTAAGGAAATGTTTAACATTCCTTTCAATGTTTTTCAACTTTTTGTAGACGATCAATTTTATCAATCCTGACCTTTTTGAAAAACTAAATATTTCATTCATTAATAATTTTTGACATTAATGTAATAATCATTTTTTAAAATAAGAGTTCAATAACTAATTATTTTTATATTTTGTAACTATATAGAGTTGACAAATCGTTATAAGAACATATTTTATATAGTAATAACATAGTTTTCTGGCATTGGCATTGATATATAATATATTCAAAATATAAAATATTAGAAATGAAAAAAATATTTTTTATAATAATTGGTCTATTTTACTCTTAATCTGAAGTAAAAAATGTGCAAAAATGTATTTCAATCATAAAATAATGTATTTCTAAAATTTATTATAGATAAAGCACATATTAAATACAGCCTTCTTATGGGAGGTCAATTAAAATTTTTAATTTGGAGAAAGATTTGAAGTTTGAAACAAGTTTTAGATATGGATTTACATTTTTGACTATAAGTTCCATTAAAATAGGCACCAAATTAATCATTAATTTATTTAGGAGGTAGTAATTAAGTTCAAAACCATAATAGGAGGACTTAAATTTAAAATTAAAAAATAATTTTTCTTCTAATTAAGTTGAAACTTAATTTAAAGGTCCCCTAAAATAACAAAACTATAGTAGGAGTATATTAATTATGAATATAATCAAGTTTAATATGTAAGCAAACCTTATAGAGATTTAAAGATTGCATAAGATTTCATAAATTATAATTAATTGCATCATTTTATAAAGTGTTCAAAGTCGTACAAAATTGAATCACATAGAATTACTAACACAAAATTGAAATATAATGTAATTAGGAACCAAATTTCATCCCCAAAGAAACAAATGCACAACATTTACGCTTATCACTCAAAACACATTTAAAACTCATTAAGGACTTGGGGTTTATGATATAAGCTTGTTAATTATATTATGGTCCTAAGGTCCTCAACTGCTATTTGCTAATTGTATGATTGCACCCATGTCTAATATTTTATTTTATTTACTATAAGAATATTAAGTGATTTTTTTATTAACAAAATTAAATATAAATCATTATTAGTTAAAAAAAAATTTCTATTTAGTCGCTTTTAATTAAAGATATCAACAATAACCAATTGTTTTTAATATTTTTGGATCTAGTGAAAATAATATATAAAAAATATAATTATTTAAAGAAAACTCCTTTTTAAAGCTTTTACCTCACTTTTGTAATGAATTATTAAACATTAAACTGTATATTTTATTTAAAATTATGTTAGTTTTACAGTAAGTATAACCTTAATATGAATATGAATTTTACTTTATATATAATTAAAATCATGGTGTTTCCATCAGCCATGTACATTTAAGGATAATTTTGAATATTTCCATACTGGTCTTGACCGATTTGTTATCTATTCCCAAATTGTCTCTAAATTTATATATTATAATATTTATAAGCTCTTTTGCTGTTTAATTAATCCTTGATTATGGTATCTCTTGTAAATGACGCAGAAATATATGTCAAAGCAGATATCGTATATTAATGAGATCAAGTAGCCTATTCAAATTAATAAGCTATTCTAATTGCTTTGATTAGTTTTACTAATATGTTGAAATTTGTTTTATAACCTACAATTGCAGGAACTGCTTATGGTGCAAGAAGAGTTTTAGATTTGCCCAGTAGAATTCCACAACCAATAATTACTGCAACTTCAAGTAAAATAAGCATTACAGTAGTGAAAACTCTAATTTTATATGCTCTAAGTCTCCAAGCTACATCTGCGTGCTTGCACTTCATTTTAATGTAAATTAGCACTCTTGGAATCAAAACCCCAAAACCGCTTAATGAGGTTTATAAGTGCTTTGATTTATAGGGAATTTGTTAGGGGTTGGGGTTATTAATTGGTTTTAATGTGAAATATATAGTAAATGTATTTCATTTAATCACTCAAAATGCACTTTTAGATCATGTGGGAGAGGTCTAAATTTTGTCTTGCTTAACCACAACTCTATCTGCTCTATTGATATGTCTGATCTTGAGTTTGGTCTAATTATTATTGATTCTGCCATTTGTTTTATTGATTGAGAACTCTGGTTTTGTCTATAAACTACTTTATTCTTTGCTTAGGATCTTTCTCGCACCTTGTTGAGTAGTAATCGTTGCGAGGCATATCGCACTCTATTATTATTGCTGTTAAAGCCCACACATCCTACTAAAAGTCACCATCTCTCCAGTCTTCTCTTTCTGGATAGTACCCTTGCGTACTCATTACAGTTCCAAGCCTTGATACTTCCACTCTTTAGGCTCTCTTGAGAAATCGATTATTGCTACTCTTTATGGTGAAAAGTTTATCATTATATTTTCTGGCTTAAAATCTCTGTGAACAAATCCTAACTTGTGAAGCTCTTTAATACCTTGTATGGTCTGAGTTGCTATTTATCCAAGCTACTTATGATTTCTTTGATCTGTAATAAAATCTCTTAGGGTCATTTCATAGAGTGGGAGTCTGAAAGCAACATGATCCTTGGCAAGGAGAACAGCATCAAACTTTATTAAGTAGCTACACTCTTTGAACTTTGCTTGAGTGAGTACTTGATACTATTTGTAAACTCCATTAAATATTTATCATCACTTAATAGAAAGTTGAAGGGATACACCTTGTATGCGTATTGATGATCATTGATAACTTTCTTATCAAAGGAGTCTTCTAATATAAGGTAGCTTTAAAGTGAAGTGTCTAGGTTAATTTAGGCCAGAACAGGAATCTTTTTATATAGAATTTTAATCATGATCTTTGTGATTTCGGATCCTAGTAGGTTGCGTGATTTCCTCACATATTCTGATTCACTAGCTTGTTCGAGCTCTACCACTTTCGAAGATTCTTTTGCTTTTCTTTTGTTTAGTAGCTTCAATTTATCTTCACGCTTTTCAATCTCTAAATCTTTCTTGTGAGCTTTTAATAGATGCTTCCTTAAATCTCTTGTATGCGCATACTGCTTATGGCACTCGAAGCAATCATACTTCCCATCAATTTTGTCATGCTTTAAGTATACAGTCGGCTTGGCTTCCTTATGGACCTTCATATGTCTGTACCAGCTTGATTTATGAGCAAAATCTCTCTTACACAGCTCACAAAAATAGACTTCAACTTCTTCAGATTGTATAGGAATTTCATTATTACCTTTCTCCTCCTCTCTGTCTCCCACACATTTGTTTGCCATTTATTTTCTATTATTAATTTCTATTTTAATAACAGAGACCTCAAGTGATAGCTCTGGTAGTTCTTTATGAGAGTTCATTTCACAGCTATCACACTTTTTATTGCTGCCAAAGGTAAGTCTCGTTTAGTTTGATGGAAGTGCTGCTGTTTTTTCTTAAAATGTTAGTGCTCATATTTAAATTTGAATTTAAAATTATAAAACTGCCTCTATAACTGAGAGCTTATATGAGAGCTTTGCAAGCCTACAAGTTTCAAGGGAAGTTTTTAGGGTATTATAGAAGAAATATGAGTGCTAAGAGACGATCCAGCTCTAAATCTGGGTGATAAAGTAACCATTTTTACAATCAATAATAAGTTGATTATAGTACGTACCGATTTAGGAGGTGCACCTAATTAAGTACGTACTGCTTTAGGAGGTATTTTGTGTTTTTATGATTAAATTTAGGGTGCTCCTAATTAAGTTCTAGCTTTAATCAAAGCTCCTAATTAAGTACTAGCATTTTAGGAGCTGCTCTAATTAAGTACGTACCAATTTATATTTAAAATATGGAACTATAACAGTAGAAATTGATATCAATCTCTCAAGTTAGTTAGAAAACAGTTCTAAAAACCTTCTCCATATCCTACTTAGAGGTTGACCTTTTATAGGATGCCATTATTTAATAGTAAGTTTTTCAGAGGTATATAATTGAAATCAATAAACTTAAATTTGAATATCATTTTAAGATCTGTAAACAAGATGGAGTGAATGAATGATGCAATGAAAAGAGTGCAAGCACAAGAATTGATTCAAAGATTTAGAAGCAAGGAGGATTTGCATCGCTACCTGGTGCAGCAAGGTAATGAACTCATAGTGGCTAATCTATATTCTGTAGTTGTTTTTGTTCCTGCCAACGATGGTAGGTACGAAAAAATCATTTCTAAGAGCGATACTCTGCGAAGAGAAGAAAGAATTGAAAACTTAAGATGTAAAGTTTGCAGAGATTCCAAACTATCCAGAAATCTCAGTGACTAACTTATACTATGATGCTATGAATGACCCAGAGGTTTCGCAGTACCTGCCTACTAAGAGCAGTTGTCAAATAAACTACCTGAAAGAAACTATTTCTTTGGCATACTTGCAACAATTAAAGGTGATTACTTGAAAGAAATTATTCAAGATCTCATAAGAATAGGTACAGCATCTCTTCAGAAGATAAGGACAAACAAGGGACCAAGATAAGTGAGAGCTGGCGATCAAGGTGCAGAAGCACCCTTATATTTCAAGTGAGATTTATAGTTTAACTCTTTAGAAAAATCTGGTACTGGCATCTTCTTGATGAAGGAATAGAGCAAGCTTCACAGAGAGCGAAAGTCGCAGACAAAGTATGAAGTCAGCAAGAGACTTCATTCAAATATTTAGCCTCCAGAGTCAATGAATATAGATGCTGGAGCTGGCAGCAAGAGAAGAAACATAGGCCCAAGCAAGCCTTAAGAGGAAGAAAAGAAAGAGAAGCCAGCTCCTACTAAAGAATTTGAAATGTGACTTATATATTCATTAACTTAAATACAAAACTTATTTATATACATTTACTCTCCCCTTCTTTAGCACACTTTTAAGCTAACTAATTATCTACTCTCTTCGCTGAATTTTTAATAAAATCTATTGTATCGATAGGTAGGTCATGCATCAAGTGGTATAGCAGCAGTTTCTTGTAATGACCTTTTAATATACCCCAGTAGAACTCAAATCCATTAAAATATGGACTGTAAGGTACGTTGAACACTGGCGTTACTCTAAGTTGTTCATAACTCTTCCTTGTATCTTTAGTCTTATGAACAGAAAGATTATCAACGAATAGTATAATCTCTTATTCAGGGTACTT
>ARYC01012905.1:0-15262 GCA_000711775.1 Oxytricha trifallax
AGTGACTCTCCCCTTTATGAATCAATAGAAGCCTTGAGATAGTTATAGATTTCATCTGGAATTTTTTTAATCATACCTCCAGCAATTCTGCCAATGAAAATAGAAGAACTCTCACCAATAGCCTAGGTGAATATGTTGACAATCTTATCAACGTTGCAGGTGGCAGTGATTTGAGCAACAGCTTCAGTGATCTTCTTGTTAATGAATAGTCCTTCTGGTAGCTGTCTTGGATCTTAGATCTTGAACCATCATTGAAGTGCCTTTAGAATTATTAGCATTTTAACTGAAAAAGCTTACAACTTTCAGGAAAGTCTGAATGCGCTAACCGGAAATCGTTAAGGCAACTCCGCTTCAACTAATTGGAATTCATTCTTTAGATTAAAGGAAATTGGCAAGAGTTTGACAGAATGTGCAACTTCTTTACCCAATAATTTCAATCCTCTTGATGGTGTCAATGAGTTGTCAGATGCAAGAATTGAGGTACTCATGGCGTTGTAGCAGTCTGATTCGAGACCTGGAGAAAATTTAAGGCTAGTGGCGATACCTGTCAAGAGAGCAGTTAAACATACACCATTGTTGATGGTTGCACCACGTCTTGCCAACATACCTGCCTTGAGTGCTCTATCTTCAATGCTGTGTTGAGCCAAAGTGAATTTGCTTGCAATGAGTTCACGATCGAAAGCTGAAACAAGTGCGAAACTTCCCAGAAGTGCAATAAGAATAGCGAATGATTTCTACATATTTATTTTTATAATTATAATATACTTGAGTATTTAGATTCTAATTATATTATTGTTTGACAATTTGAATAGTAATCTAATTTTGTACATCTGATTTAATTTTAAATTTATTTAAACAACTTCCTAAGTACAAAATATTTACTCTTTTATAAATATAATTAAATTATTATGTCAATTAGCAATTACTGTCAACCGTTTTTCTAAATAATAGTGTAAAACCCGTTTAGCATATCCTTAGTTGAGAAAAGTATAAGAAATGGCTAATTAATTTAAATTTTAAATAATTTAAAAATTAAAGCGACATAAATTACTTAGAAAATAAGTAAACTAATGTCTAGTCAAAATAATTACAAAATAATCCATTTATAAACTCGTAGAATAACAATAACAGAGCTATAAAATATGAAGTCAGTATCGATGATGATGAGTCATAATGGAACCCAAATAATGATGATAACAAAAATGTAAGCATGAATAAAAATTAAGACATTCATTTATATTTTATAATAGGAAATGATTGAATATTAATAATTAATAATGACGCATGTAAAAATTAGATGAAGAAGAAGACTATGATGAACATTCTTTAATTTTGTAAGTTACATTCTACTTATCTATCATTATTCTAATAGTATTACTTGGCTAGGAGGTGTACAAACTGAGTTGATTGGACACTTCACAGAGGAGCAGAAATAATAATATAGAAATACCTATGCACTTGGGCTGATGGCAGAAGATACAAGGGAGAGTGATTTAATGATAAAGCTGTTTACAATTTTCCATTTTTGTATTAACTTAAAAAGTATTTAATTAAATTCGTAATGAATTCTTACAATCTTATATTTTTTCAATTAATTATAATAATTAGTGGGCGAGGTGGAAACGACTTCAGCCATTGAGATAATGGTTTTTATGATAGATTTAGAAACCCGATATTCACTTACAACAATAATTTAGGAGAAGGTTTAAGGAATATTCCCGATAACAAAATTGGAGGAGTTTTTTACTCTTAACCATATAACAAAGAGAGGCAAAAGACTATAAAATTTTGAATGAAATAGATTGCTGTATGGAATGACAAAGCAATTTTAATGTAAGTGGCAGTAAGTTTCAGATAATGTGGGGAGCTCCTGATCTAGGAATTAATTTATTAATTTTTCATTAAATGCAATTAAAGTACGCAAAGTTTTCCAGACATGAACAAACTACGCATAAGATGCTATTAAAATTCATTTCATTTTTTCAGAATGCACATATCGATAGGAATAAATATAATACTTTAGCAAGCAATGTTCCAAGAAACTTGGTGTTAACAACGGAGAGAAGGCAGGTAATATTTCACAAGATCAATATCTTGATCACACGTTTTCCAATTTCTACTTAATACACGATCTTAGAATAAAGGAATCATGATATATTTTAAGGAAAATAGAGAATTATAACAATAATATTAACAATATTAGAAATAATAAAAATGTCTGATCAGAATGTGCAATGTCACTCACAAAAAATGTAAGTTACAAAAAACATATCTGAAATTATTTTTTTTTATTGGTTGTACCTGGTAAGAATGGTGATGGCTGAAGGCAAAGACTTCACAAGAGGCTGCAACGAAGAGGCAAAGGAAGCAACAGGATGATAAGAACAAATTGCAAAACTAGGTATTGGAGGAGATGAAACTGATTTTTAAGATTTACATTTTCTATTCATATTATTACTATTGTTAATATTGTTAATCAAATTGTTATAATTCTCTATTTTCCTTAAAATATATCATGAATAATCAACATGGCTTAGATGGGAGCTAAGAGTTCATTTGAATGAATATGCCCAAAAACTTTTGAAGTCAAAAGTTCATATGCTTTTTGAGATCTATGACTTCAGTTCTTGCATCATATTTAAAATATCAATCTACTCAATGCTGATATGCTTAATCAAATTTCATGGGTTACTTAAAGTTAGTAGAAAAAGTTAACGATCATATGTTAAGTAGTCGAATAAATAAAGATTAGAATTTGATTGGAAAGTTAATATTTATAGAGGAATTTAACTTTACAAACACAAATTTAAGTATGATGAAGATGTTAAACAGAAAAGACCTTATGATCCTAGAATTCCCTCAGTTTTACTAGAATTTAACTGGCCAAAGAAAGAATTCTATCCTTCCTTTTTAGAAATATAAAAATTTCAGCCAACTTTATCTTAATAACCATATTTGTTATAGAGCTTACTTTTACTCCTAAAAGTGATATTCAAATAGACAGATTTCACATTTCAAGAGCACCTTGGGAACGTGAGTTAGGTTTAGAGTCCTACGAAAGAATTTAATCAACATTAGATCAAGCAACAAACCGACAAGAGACAGTAAATGATGATCCTATTTCCAAAAAGTAATTACTTAAAAGATGGGAGAAATTTTTAGAGTTTCCAAGTGAACTACCTGACCTTAAGATTTGGAAGTTTGACACTGAATCTCTTGGTTCATTCAAAATTAAGTTTTCAAACAAAGGTAAATATCTAAACTTACTATAATAATATTTAATTTATCTTCTAACTATTTCCTTATAAATAATTTTGTTTAGCTGTTTCATGTACTCAAGCATCATCAAAGACCCTTATAAAGATATTTGACATTGAAAATGGAGAACTCAAGATAGTGCTTCGCGGTCATCATGACTTAATCCATGATTTAGCTTGGTCGCACGATGACCAATATATGATATCAGCAAGTGCAGATTATTCTTGTAAAGTGTGGAACTTAACTCAGAAAGAAATAGACTATGCCGATAAATTGAACTACACAGAAAATGATGTCATGTACTATTTGACTGCTCTTTTGCATCCCTCATATGTCTATGCTGCTCAATTTTACCCTGATACTTCTTTTGAAAGAGATAGCAGGCTTATCATAGCGACTGTATGTTACGACAGAAAAGTAAGACTTTGGTAAGTTGATGTTGGAGGAGATGGAGCATTTATCAACCAAGAATGTCTAATTGAACTCAATATTTTTATTAATTTTATTAAAATAGCTTATGAGCATTTTAAACAATTATACAAATATAATGGAAAAACCTAATCTTAAAGCAGGAGGACCAATCGGTATATACGAACAAGAATAATTAGAAGATGAAGCTCTTGAATTAATTGTTAATCCAAATATATCAATCATAAATTATCAATGATAATAAATTATTCAAAATAATCAAGGAGAGAATATATTTTTAAATTATTCGATTAAAAGTTTATGGAGATTATATGTAAAATGTGCAAAAGAATCCTGTTTATAAATTTGAATTCTATCAAACATTTCTCTTCGATATAAGAAAGTGATCATTACAAATTAAAAAATTTATTTAACTTTTATTACACTTCTCAAACTAAATATGATGTAGATTTCAAATATTTCATTACATTTTAATTATAGTTTCCTTAGAGTGGTTATGCTTATTTTGCATCAAATTATACAGATAATAATTACTAATCTTCTAGTCTCAAATAATTATTTAATAAAAATATATTGTGGGTCTTTGCTTAACGAAATTGTTTCAGAATAAAATATATAATAAGATAATCAAAATAAATAAAATACTAGTTAGAAAATCTTAGAAACCATTCATGCATTTTACAAGAATTTTTCTAAATTTTCATATTAAATTTAAATTAGAGTTATTTAAAAATGTATAAATCATTACAGTTATCTATTTCCGATTCTTTTGTATTTTATCAATAATTAACTATAAATACTGTGATGCAATGTGGCACAAGATTAATTCTACAATAAGATTAGTTATAGTATTAATACCATTACTACTAACTTCTGAATGTTAGACTATGTTCATCCAAACTGTTTGGCTTTCAACAAGAATCGTCGTTTGTTTGTTGACTAATCTCGTGGGCACATCAGTGTCTGTCGCATCGCAATGATAGGAAACAAGATCATAGTTGATATCTATTTCAAGTTCGAAAGAAGGAACTTGGAGGTGACAGCATTAAAGTAGAATGTAACTCACACAGAATTCAAATAAACTTCTTTTTTCACGAGCATTTGTGAAATTTATTGACTTAGTTGAAGTAATAATAAATAAAAGGACTTTCATATGAAGAAATATATTTTTGGAGGCAGAAAATTCAAAGATCTTATTCTTAGAGTTGTGTGTCTGTTACTACCGGACCCCCCCAGGGGGTACCGCCATCCCCCCTCCCATTCCCAGCATACTCCCGCCCGTACCCCCACCCCCATTAAAATATCCTATTTCATATCAAATTTTTTATCTACAGGGTCTAAATCGATCTCCTTCTTGACATCTCGGTATCATTGACCCTACATTATATATGAAATTTCATTCTCGACATCATAGACCCTATTTTATGAATATAATTTCCTTATAATTTAAAATTTATTTATTTTTACAATAGTGAAAATAAATCATATGAATTTAATTCTTTGTTAAGTTTCACGTTGTTTCTCAACCATATTATGAAATATAAATTGAAAAACTTTTTCATATTTTTTTATAATGAAAATAAAATTTTTATTTAAAATCCCAATACTGTTATTTACAAGATTTGGATTACAATAAAAATTAATTAAGATAGATTTAATTATTATAAATATTTGGTAGCTTTAGTAATTTATTAGAAGGTCCTGTAGTAGTAGTAGTAGTAGTAGAGGCTATTCTACTAAAGCTACCAAAATGACGAGATCTCCCATTTAATTATTATAAATCCTCAAACCCCTATAATATTACTTTAGAATCTCTAACAACCCCACGAATCCAATAGATGAACCTACTGCTCCTTGATTCTAACGCTCCGCTCAGCTAGCAAGACGACTCATAGCTGCTGGAGGACCCCTCAGAGGATCTGGTGCTTGACCATCTTTAGTTTGACGACCCCCTGCTAACAAAGACATCTTTCAAACAGCGTTTAAACATTACCCTGAGCAACATTTAGATGGTGGAAAAAAGTCATGGGGTCCTCTGACACGTGGTGAGTAGTATTCTCGGCAAGCGCTCCACGCTCTTCCATTCGACACAAGTGGACTAGGTTTTGGATAGAGTTTGTAGTATCGAGAAGGAAGATGGCGGCCGCCATATTCAACGTTCTCATGATTATTCGACGCACTCACCAAACCATGGGTGACTTCTTGGATCCCACCACGGATGTCTCTGCAAATGCACCTCTATTAAGGTAAGATTCGAGCATTAGTTGTTCACACCATATGTAGGGAAGGAGCACAATGCAACCTATTACCTAAAATAAGTGATCAGATGGCAAGTTCCAGCAATTATCTCAAGAACGTGATCAGATGGCAAGTCCCAGCAATTATCTCAAGAACGCCTGCTGTCCAGATACCGTTGGCTCAGCCACCAAGCCAGTTGGCATCCTGAATACTCATGAGTAGCTAAAGGCACTAAACTCTTATGCCAAAGCACGAAGCTCTAGTGCATTGCGCCTTAGTGAAATTCATACTACTCTAGTGCTAAAGTATATCAGAGTAAACCCTTCTAAATCAGGATTCTTGGCACCCTAGTCTATGGCAGTCAAACTGGCCTGTTTGGAGGCAGCACTCTACATGAGTTGGCTTAGGGTCGCATACATTAGGGCACTCACTGCATGGAGCCGACTTATAAGGACTCTGAGGGTCAAGTGATTTTGAATATTCCAACTACCTGGCGTCATCAGCAAAAGTATTCATCGGATAATCTTAGTATGGTAAACAGCTGCCTGTCCAGTTATTTGTACTCCGCTAGCTCGGGCTGTGCTCTCTCGATCGATGTACGATAAAACTAATGTTGATTGCTGAAATCATTCGTGTTCGCCTGCAACAAGCTCACTGTCAAATTCAACGATTTGAAAAATCCCAATCTGAAGGTCTCCTGAGCTTGACATTCTGAGTGCCTCCACCAACTAAGACCCAATCAAGAATAATGAGACTGTAGACAACATCATGAACCGAGCTCCTGACAGAGACAAGAGACCCCTGTCAATAAGCAAGGAAAGGCAGAGAAGAGCTTTATGAAGAGATTAAAGAAGGACCTGGCCATGCTGAAGCAGAGCGCCTCCCACCTCCCCCTCAGTTCCTGCAGAGATTCAAGCCCGCCCTCACCAAGGACACCGTGGATACGTTGATGAAGGAAGCATTGAAATTCAGACCAAAGGATGGAGAATGCGAAGAGATCTAGAACCTGGACATGGAGAGACAAGAGCAGCTCAAGACCTTGAGAGAGATTGGCAAATTTGTGAAGTGAATTATGTGATATTAAGTTTCAAGTATTAGCATTTCGATTAGTTTTATACGTCTACAAAAAATTGTAAATAATAGCATTGTGGTTTTACTATGATACAAAAATATTTTTTTTTAATTTTTGTCCCTTAAATCAACTTCATTCGACATAATTCGAAGAAATAGTATGAGTATTTTTTTAAGTTTTTTTTTCTTCTTTAATTTTATAAGTCATAATGGATAAAATAATTATAAAAAAATGAAGAAAAAAAAACTTAAAAAATTACTCATACTATTTCTTCGAATTATGTCGAATGAAGTTGATTTAAGGGACAAAAGTATTTTAAAAAATATTTTTGTATCATAGTATATAAAAATTTTACTTTCTTTAAAAATAATATGAAAAAGTTTTTCAATTTATATTTCATAAGCTATTGTGTAATATGGTCGAGAAACAACGTGAAACTTAACAAAGAATTAAATTCATATGATTTATTTTCACTATTTTGAAAATAAATAAATTTTAAATTATAAGGAAACTATATACATAAAATAAGGTCTATGATGTCGAGATTAAAATTATTTACATAAATAGGGTTTATAATATCGATATGTCAAGAAGGAGATCGATTTAGACCCTGTAGATACAAAATTTGATATGAAATGGGATATTTTAATGGGGTTGGGGGCTACGGGGGGGTATGGGGAATGGGAGGGGGATGGGTACCGCTGGGGGGGGGGATGCTCGGTAGTAATGTGTCAACAGATGGTCAATACTTTGTTTCATGGTCTGAAGGATGGTGTACCTTATATCTGGAACAGTGAAAAACATGAAATACTTGATTGAAAAGAAGTATGAGTGTAAATTCCTTGGAAATCTAGTGTAGAATTGGATTTGATCCAAAGTAAAATATCAAATGCAAAGATAGCGCATTTTTCAATAAATATTCATCAATAAAATTTAAATATGTTTTCTCTTTGAGCTTTTTGTCATTTATTCACATTTCTTATTTATGTTTATCATTGAACTGAAAAAGAACTTAACTAGATTTTATTCAGTAATGCCACAAATCTGTTAATGTCTTCTGATAAAGTTATAAGCTTCATTGTATCTTAATTTTAGCACTCCAGTATCAGAGGGTAAAGCAGCAATGGGCGGTATCTCAAATAGAAAAATGAGTTCATAAAGATTTGGTGGTGGAAAAGAAAATATTAATATAATCAGAGCATCAACTGAAATGCGGAATTAATTTGGTAAAAACTGACATAGAAAATGTAAGCTATATCCAAAGTGTAACTTATATGACATATTTATAGAGTAGAATGAAATTGGACTAAAGAAATTCAAATATTATTCTGATATTTAAAAATATTATTCTTTTTCATTATAAGTTGCACAGAAGTTTATCAAAATGAGGAAAAAGTTTAAACAGCAGGAACAGGCTGAAAAGAGCAGTTGGAGATATACTAAAAACCAAAGAATTAAGTTGATGAGGGCCCTGCAATTCATACAGTTATAGAGTCTTAATCAGATCTCAATATCTGAAATTATATAATTTTTATTGTATATTAATAAGAACATGTATTTACTATACAATAATTGTGGAAAGACGCTGATGGAATTAAACTCTTAATAAATAATAACTTTGGCTATAATTATTCAAACAGAAATGATTTTTGTAAAATATTCTAAAGTTAAGTCATGTAGTTTGAGATACACAATTATCCTCTTATATAAATTTTTTATTTTTTATTAACATATTTATGTACAAATACTATACAAAACTTACTTCATACACTGAGTATTACCTTTTCATTAATATTTATTCTAATGAAAATAATACAAGTTTTTGTAGAAATAATTAAAATCTTTTTATTAAATGAATAAGCAGTAAGGATGCCATATAGTGAACTGTTACAAATGTGGGTAAGGTTTTGACCTCCCAAATATTAGTGTTTAGATTGATTCTTATCGAATAAAAGGAAAAGATGATGAGTAGTGTACAGAAGGAATTATTTAGATTTTTATTACTAATATTTCTTAAACCTTTTAAATAATAAAAAGCATTGATTATTCAATTTCAAATGATTAGGTATATAATTTATGCAAATAAAAATTGGGAATTAGTAATAATAAATTGAATTTAAATATAATAAAAGAATCATGAGTTGTGATAAATTTCAGTCTAGTTTATTTACATTAACTTATCAAGAATACATACAAAATATTAAAAGTAAATATAATATAAAAAATGAATTTTTATTTAAAAATTTTTAAAGCATTTTTTATTGTTAAATACGATTTACCTAAAAATGATAGAAAACCATCCCCTCAGCTACCTCAGATAGTTAGAATAAACATATCATGTATTACACCAATTATTTTCATTATTTCAGTTATACTTTGAAAATACTAATATAACTAAATTTTTAAATCGTTCTACTCAATACAAATTAAACGAGTGGTCATCTTTAAAAATCTAAAAAAATGTCAGATCAGAAGAAAAAATAGGATTTTATTTATTGAAATCACCAGACCAAGCAGAAATGACTGCATCTCACTAAACTGAAAGAAAAAGAAAATACTCTTAACAATCACTATAGCTACCATGAAAATAATCATTGTGAGAGAAAACTGCAAATAGGTTGAATCAGTTAATAAAAATGATATCAAGGAAATTTAACAACTCTAATTTCAATTAGGCCTCATACTAATGAAAGAAGAGGTCATTTCCTAATTTACCAAGTAATCATAAAAAATAACAGTAATTATGAGCAATCAAACATCTCTAGTCCGAATTAAAACTATTAATAATAACTTATTGACTAATCAAGGGAAAAAGTAAAGAAAAGTCTTATCAATTAATACAATTAAATCTAACCTAATTAGAGAACATAGCTAAGTATTCTCTGTATAATTTTAAATGAACACTAATAGTCAAACATTTAGATTAATAGAAGTGAAATTTTAAGCATTAATCATTATTTAGGATTTGACAAATGGAGTGATTAAATTTTTGAAATGTAACTGTTAACTTACCTTTGATAAAGCCAAGATTCATGAGCGCATTCGTACTTTCTAGTAGAAAAATATTAGTACTGTAAAAATAGAACTTAGGAAAAAGAAAGCTCTAAAGAAAAAAAACCAACCGATTTTTTTAGACAAGAACTCTATATATGTTAGAAATATGTTTAAGTAGGGATAGTTTCAAAGTAACTTAGGATTTTACAATGACATTTTATAAGTTTTGTATCTTTCATTAACTTCATATGTGAAAGAGAATATAGAAGAAATAGTTTATAAATTCATCTGAGACCTGCAGGAAGAAAGGGAGGCTGAGGAATCTTTCAAATCTGTACATTAAAGAAGACCAGTTCCTGAACCTCCAAGAAATTTCGATATGATGATTTCAGGAGCTAGAAATGGAGACTATAATTTTGAAGATTACAATGAAAAAGATTTTTTAAGGTTTCAATGAGAAAGCTTTTGTGCTTTGTCACAATTGCTAAGGACTTTCCTACTAGAAGATTAGTTGTTCATCAAGTAGCTGCATATGAATACTCGAAAAAGAATAAAATTGGGATTGTGAAGTTATAGTATCACATTAATTTTACTTTCTTAATTCAGTTTATCAACTCATGATAGTTTTTAGAAATTTTACTTCTTAAACATCTTTCTTCTACCTTACTTTTAATCTCTTCTTTGTACTCATTTTTATCCAAAATAATAATTTAGTTAAAAAGTTATCATAAAAATTGAAAAAACTTCATACTCATATATGGGGAAAGCTAGCTATCTCGATTGAGAGAGCCACACTCACTAATTATACTCCCCAATACTTAAACATCATTATTTCTGCTCTTGCCCATTTCATCAATAACTGCAAAAGTATGCTGAGTTAATAAAAATTGCCTGCGCATATTAGTATCTTAAAAATAATTCATTGAGCTATTTTATTACATTCCACTTTTTCACATGCTTTTCATGGATCTTGAAGCATTTTCATTTCACTCTTAAATCTTATTTTCAAATATACGACTTGTTTTATGTCGAATGAACTTTATCTCATTTATTCTTACGAATTCTAGCATTAATCATACATTTTATTTAAGAGTAATATCTCTGTAGTTAATTTTGACAAGAATTAGTTATTAATTTCGACCTTGTAATTTAAAGACTTCCATTATTTTCAAGCTTTACCTCAAATCTATATTCTTCCACTTACTATTCTTATTGAATACTGATTTTATGAAATGATAATACTTCTAGGGTAGTTTATTATTGTAGAAATATAATTGTAATTGTCTATAGGACTTGGTTAGTTACATTTATAAAACCATATTCTTTAATGATTAGGTTCTTGTAATCCAAAACGATGAGTTGTTAGAATGTGATGTTATTGAAACATCAAGAGTATTCATTATTTTCATATCTGTCCAAAAGATTTAAGAATTGCCAGACTATATTTTAATATTAATTTTTAAATAGAAAGTGATTTACTTAACAATATGGATCAATTTATCGTTAATAATATGAATTTTAAAAATCTATATTTTCAAGTCATCCTTCTTATCCAAGAATTATTTTTAAAATTTGGAAATTTATCTGACTTCGTAACTTAAATTACTTCATCAACGACTTCATCAGCAACTTACTCTATAAATATTATTGTAATTATTTAATGCTGTACCGAAATTAATACTGGGGCTCAAGCCAGCCAGATAAATAGATCAGATAGTTCCTCTTTAAATATAAAACCCAAAAGTTTAATTAAATTTGAACAGAAATAACTTACTACCACAATTTTGGCAATGATTTTATCAGGGTTTTAAACATTCTGATGATAACTAATCAAATTCAGGTCTAGATCTTTTAAGAGTATCTGCTTCAGTAAGCTCTAACTTCTCTCACTCATTTGTATTTTCAAATCTCAATTATTCTAATCTTTCAAGTTTTTTAAAGGATCCTCGGGATCTACACTTCCATCCTATGTAGGTTTCTAACATTCTTTCATAACTAAGGCTTTTGTATTCAACTAGCGCTTACTGCATCTGGTGCCCGTGGATCTACCTTTGTTATAAACTCACTTATTATTTTTTTAATTATCAAAAATCAGGATTATGTAGCAATTTTACAATGGAGAAAAAATTTGATCAACAATTGGGCTACTTAATTTTACTAATAAATCTCTCGAACCTTATATGGCATTTGAGTCTTGAAATAATAAAGGTTCTACCTATACATTTATGATAATTACTAAGTATGTTTAGTAATCCTAAATATGAACAGAAGTCTCCTAAAAAAACCTGTAAAAATGAGCATGTAAATCTTGTTAAGACCTCCATTTCTTTAAATTATGAATTTAAATTTTCAGCTCTCTATCGTTTAAAGATTCTTGAATACCTTTTTCATGGGTTTTGACTTAACCACTAACAAGATCGATAGTCTTTTATTAAAGGAGAGTTAATTAGCCAGAATTATTATTTAAATATTACAGTCAATGATTTCTTAAATAATTAAAATTTTGAATATTGATAGCAATTAGTTTTTTATTGTAATTTGGTTTCTCGCTTTTACTATTGATTTATTATCGAATATTGATAATTTGAATGATCTGGGCTTGGGCTTCTTTAGCATTAATGTAAAAATATAAGTCTTTCAAATATTTCTGCCAACTATCTATCTATAGATTTTTTAGATCAAACTTTTGTTGAATGGGGTTTTCAAGTATATTGTAATATATTTGAATTATAAATTTCTTACTTTGTACTAAACTACTTTATCTCTTTCAGATTTAAGCATTTTTCTTTGAGATGCTCAAATTTAAAAAACTTTCTCGGCATTATAAAATTAAGAACTCGAACTCCTAAATCATAGATCTAATTCATATTTTATTCCATTGTTTTATTAATTTATATACTAGTAGAATCTTATTTTTTTTACTATACATTTTTAGATAATTGAAAAGTAATTTTATTATCATTTTTATAGAAGGTAAAAAATTAAATTTTGAATTAGTGATAAAGTATTGATGATGAATTCATTAATTCGTTCAAGACTATATTCTTAAAATCAGTACACTTAATAATTTATAAATTTTTTGATATAAATTTTCAAAAATAAGATTTCTAAATTATAAATGTAGAATATATATTATAAACTACCTCTATAATATTTGAATGAATGAATATTAGTAAGCGAGTAGTACATCAAAATTTTTTTGTCCCTAAATACCATATTTTTCTGTTCTTAACTTCAAAATTTGAGAATTGACCTAATTATATACCTTCCACTAATTCAAGTATTTCTGTAGCTGAAAGTATCTAAGTTATTCATTAAATTAGATGCTTTTGAACAGCTGAATTCTAAATTCATTCGAATTTGAGTTTGTATTAAATTTAAAATGGGTCAGTCTCGAATACTCTCATATCGAATGAGTCGAAGCCGTATTCTTTGTTAAATTTAGCTACAACAAATTCACTACAGATTATTGAATCGAGTCTGTTGCCATTCTTTGATTCTGGGTAGTGGAATTATGATGAGAAATATAGAGAAAACATTTAATAGGCAAATACTGTTTTACAGTAAGCTTGTTAATAGTGAATAACGTGTTCAACGCTAGCGTTGCTAGTGACAGCAGTTTGAGCATAAGCAAAACCGACATCAATGAATTTTGGATTTTATTAACACACAAGTTTCATAGTATTTATTTAAGAATAAATTGGAAAATTTAATTTAATTACAAGTGGGTTAATGATGTTGGAAGACTCATTTAAGGTGAGACAGCATATCTAAAATTGACTATAGGGAATGAGATTCTGACTCTATAGAGACAGTCTATATGAGATTAGAAGAATCAGAAATCGAGATATCTAAACAACATACCGATGGATCTGAAGTCTTCGGAATCAGCTACCTTAAGGTTAGCAGATTAAGTAATTGCTTCATCAACGAAATGTTTTCTCAGTGAAGCAAATGCCTAGGTACTTGTTAATAGCAGTGAAGATATAAATGTAAGAAACTGCTGAACCATCAAATACCTCAGATGGTGTGAAAGAGAAGAAGCATAGAGAACGTCAAGAAGTTATCTATGGCAACCCAAGTCCTTTGAACCAATCATTTCGAATAATCCTTCAAGGACATCAATCAACAATACCGACAGAGGTTTCTCTCTTGAATTGTTTTCATTGATGAATAGTAATTTCTGAAAGATTATCAAGGGTGCATTATCGTAAATTCATCCAGCTGTGAAAATCAAAGAAAGATTTAGTAAATATTGAAAAATTTAAGAGAAAAATTAAATATATTATCAAGTATATAGAAATAAGATAATCATAAACTAAAAATAATTAATTTTAAGAGCTAAGTTCAAGAAATTTTATTTTTGATTTAGCCCTTATAAATAAACTTTCTTTTATTTAAAATATTGCTTTCAATTTTTCATTACTACTTATTATTTATTTTTATATCTATAATTAATCCAATAAATATTGCCTATCATTATATCTAGCATTTATGATCGAATTATTCTTTATTAATTAACATTAAAAGTTGCTATATTAATGTTGCAAAATGTTTTAATTAAAATACAAATTCATATTTAAGCTCTTAATATTAATGTCTTATTCTTTTGTAACTAGCATAACTAACTATATTAAGATATAGAACAAATATTTAAAATCTTAAAGATTGATTATTTACTTATTTTTTGGCAAATCTAAGTAATATAACCAATTCATCCCCACATTTTTTATAAAGTTTAGTGCTTGCTACCCCTTTCCAAAACTTGGTCATCTCGTCAACAGCTCCATTTTCATTTCTCAAAGCATGTTGCCTTAGAATAGCATTATTTATAACTCTTCCAGATATGTCGGTGACAGTCTGATATTTCATTATGTCTGAAGGTACTTTACCTAACATATTTTTCAACACTCCAACTTAAACTTAAACTTTTTAATACCAAATCATAGAAAAAAATCATGGATTATGATTTAAAAAATAGAAATTTGATAAGCTGCGATTTCTTGGCCAGAACTGAGATCTAAGGCATAGCACTTACCAGTAGATAAGATCTGGTAAGTAAGAAGTGCAGTTGTGAAAACACTGGCAAAAGAAGCTTTGAAAGTTTAGTCATATTTTCAACTTTAGATAATTAACGAGTTGATTCTATTTGTTTTAAGTTTATATAATTATTTTACAATTATCAAATAATAAGATATGTAGCAAAAATTACAGTAAAAATCAAATTTATGATTTTCGCTCCTATATATTGTTGACAAACAGATACAGTTT
>ARYC01012909.1:0-10747 GCA_000711775.1 Oxytricha trifallax
TTCAATACCTTTATATCAAGGTCTTGGTACAAGAGGTATAGTAATATAGAAGTTTATGACTAAAAGGTTAAGGTTTAACTTCATGCTATTCTTGGAGGAATAAGTGAAGATAGTGGCCTCGAGACTTATGTTATTCACCCTCGTCTTATAAAGACTGAATAATATATTAAGTTCTTGCAATAACTCAGAGATAAGTACGCTGACTAAGTGATTATTCTATTCGTTGATAACTTATCAGTTCATAAAACTAAAGACTCAAGGAAGGAATATGAAAGGCTAAATATAACACCTGTATTTAATGTTCCCTACAGCCCTTAGTTCAATGGAATTGAACTATATTGGGGCCTATTAAAAGGTCATTATAAGAAATTGCTGCTTTACCATCTGATGCATGATTTAAAGATAGATACAGTCGATTTTATTAAGAGTGCTGCAAAGAGAGTCAGTGATGAGAAAGCTAAAGTATGCGCAAGAGAAAGGAGATTTTGTGAGTAGAAATATATCAATCTCTCAAATTTTAAACAAGTTCTCTAAACCTTCTCAATATCCTTCTTAGAGGTTGACCTCCTATAGGATGCCCATATTTAATAGTAAGTTTTACAGAGATAAATAATTGAAATCAATAAACTTGAATTTGAATATCATTTCATAGATCTGTAAACAAGATGGAGCCAATGAATGATGCAATGAATAGAGTTCAAGCACAAGAATTGATTCAAAGATTTAGAAGCAAGGAGGATTTGCATCGCTACCTAGTTAATGAACTCTAAGTAACTAATATTGATTATGTAGTTGGTTTGTTCCTACCAACGATGGAAAGTACTAAAATTTCATTTTTAAGAGCCATACTCTGCGAAGAGAAGAAAGCTTTGAAAACTTAAGATGTAAAGTTTGCAGAGATTCCAAACTATCCAGAGATTTTAGTGACTAACTTATATGATGATGCTATAAACGACCCAGAGATTTCGCAGTACCTGCCTACTAAGTAGCAGTTGTCAAATAAACTTCCTGAAAGAAACTATTTCTTTGGCATACTTGCAACAATTAAAGGTGATTACTTGAAAGAAATTATTCAAGAATCTCATAAGAAAAGGTACAGCATCTCTTCAGAAGATAAGGACAAACAAGGGATCAAGATAAATGAGAGCTGGCTATCAGAGCTGCAGAAGCACCCTTATATTTCAAGTAAGATTTGTAGCTTAACTCTTTAGAAAAATCTGGAACTGGCATCTCTTGATGAAGGAATAGAGCAAGCTTCACAGAGAGCGAAAGTCGCAGACAAAGTATGAAGTTAGCAAGAGACTTTATTCAAATATTTAGCCTCCAGAGACAATGAACATAGATGCAGGAACTGGCAGCAAGAGAAGAAACTTAGGAGGAGGGAAGCAAGAAATAGAAGAAAAGAAAGAGAAGCCAGCTCCATCTAAAGAATTTCAAATGTGACTTATATCATTAACTTAACTACAAAACTTATTTATATACATTCACTCTCCCTTCTTTAGCACACTTTAAACCAATAAATTATCTACTCTCTTCGCTGAGCTTTTAATAAAGTCTACTGTATCGATAGGTAGGTCATGCATCAAGTGGTAGAGCAGCAGTTTCTTGTAATGGTCTTTTAATATACCCCAGTAGAACTCAATTCCATTAAACTATGGACTGTAAGGTACGTTGAACACTGGCGTTATTCTAAGTTGTTCATAACTCTTCCTTGTTTCTTTAGTCTTATGAACAGAAAGATTATCAACAAACAGTATAATCTCTTATTCAGGGTACTTCTCTCTCAACTGTTCTAAGAACTTAATATATTGCTCTGTCTTAATTGAGCGAGGATGAATAACATAAGTTTCTAAACCAGTATCCTCACTAATTCCTCCAAGAATTGCCATTGTTTATACCTTGACTTTCTAGTCATATACTTCTATATTACTATGCCTCTTATACCAAGATTTCTAGATAAAAGTGTTGAAGGTAAACACAGCCTCGTCAGCATGTATAAACTTAATATTATTAGTAATAGCTCTCTGCATTTAATTATAAATATAATTTAGGTTATTGTTGTAAAATGGCAGAGTGAAATCAATCACTCTCTTGATAAGATTAACACCTTTGTTAGAAATACCATTTCGTTCATAGATGTTGGCTATAGACTAAGCAGAGATCTTCAACTCAGGGAACTGGCGATGAAACATAGTAGCTCGTTGGTCTAAAGAGAAGTGAGCCCAATACTTCAAAGTTTTTTCATTAATAAGATAGTCAATATGCTTCTATAGAAACTTTGACTACCTCTTAGGCTAATAATTTAGCTACTATTTCTTTAATTATAGTGCTATAAGACAGTGGGAACGGACAGTTGACGGACTTCGCTTTAAGAGAAGTGCAATATACTTATAGTTGAGTACTGGTTTGATTTATTCTCTGTATATATCAACTCCATATCGCAGTTTAAACACTAAATCTATATACTCTTCATCATAAATAGACCCCAAAAGCTAGCTATTTTAGTCTCGCATTTAACTAATAACCCCAAAACCTAACAAATTCCCTACAAATCAAAGCACTTATAAACCTCATTAAGGGGTTTTGGGGTTTTGAATGATGTCCGAGAAGCTTGGAGGTTAGTTCCAGCTGTGTCATAATCGCCTTGCCTTTGCGCTACTTTTCTGTGAAGTATTACTTGTTGGCTCCGATAGATTCTGTCTTGAATCGAATGCAGAGGTAGTAAATATCATTAGAACGATCGGTGTAGACCTCGATGTGACTGAAACCCGGAATTCGACTGGTCATTATGCATTGTCACTACTTTCAGAGGTCCGATTTACCCTCGCTTTGAATCTGTAGGAAGAATTAGTGACGGTTGTGAGACATTATTATTAGTTTACTTACTGAGTCTCCGCGCAGTAATAAGGTCACGATGGCTTCTCAGTCATTTAAACATCCATCGTAGTGGTGTCCGGTGTATAGGTTCCAAATGGTTCTACACATTGGTAATTTATATATGAATTATATAATTCATTTGCAGTGGACCACCAAAAACTCCGGCTTGACCACCTGACCACTTTTTAATATATATATATATATATATATTGATTTATTAATTAATTAATTAAATTTTAAATCTAAATCAAATTAGTATTTATGGTAGTCCTAATTCATGACAGTTTTAATTACTAATATATTTATAATTTATCTTTATTTCTCAAATTTCCTATATTTATCTATTTAAGCAATATTACATAAAATTAATTTTTTAAAAAAATAACTATATTAATTATCAAATAAAATTATAATTTAATAAACATTGGAAATTTAAGATTCAATTAATATTTCATTTCTTAGAATTATCAATTTTCAATAATTAATATACATGTAATATTGTAGAAATTCATTTGATTTGGGAAAATAATTTAAAATTAATTATTGTAGAAATATAATTGATTTTGAAAAAGTAAATGTAATTAGAAGCCGAGTAATCCTAATTAGTGGCAGTTAACTTTTTTATTTAAAAATGATTAATAAATTATATTCCGTTTTTAGTAGTATCTTTATTGATCAGATTTAATTATAACAAAATTGTACAAATTGTACGACTGTACTAATCTACTAATTAGTTTTTTAAAAAAATTAAGGCGTGCCTATTAAATTGTAAAAATTGTACGATTGTACCTTTTTGAAATAATTTTTAAAAATCATATTGTACAAAAATGTGATGAGAGTAATTAGGTTGAATATAATTAATTAATTAATTAATTACGATTAAAATGATCATTCATAATGGGAGAACAAATGCTTGGGTACGAACAGAAATTACAATCAAAACCAGAGCCACAGCAAAAAAAGTACTAGTGACTAGGTAGTTTCCAGCAGCGCTGCGATACCTAATCACAGAACCTGATCAGACTGCCTTAGGATATGTATAAAAAATGCTGTACTTAGATGTTGTAGACAAGCTCTAGAGAGTTATTTTTATGAAATGCCCAGACAAATTGAACGCTATTTTGTTTCAGAGGAGGAAGGCACGGGAAACACCACTCTAGCGAAACACATCAGAGAGATTTTCTTCACTGTAAAATTGCCAGGTACCTGCTATTTCAAATCAGTGGCCCTTTAGCCAGATGAGCAGCTTTGACACGAAATCCCTCGAGACACGAAGCAAAACCACAAAACCCTTTCGGTAGTTTGATTGAGTTTTTTATTGATAAAAGTAGACTATTAAGGCATACTTTCTAAGGGTTTTAATAGGGTTTATGTAGGGGTTTTATGTTTAAATATTAGTAATTTAAGTGAGTATAATAAGCGAGTTTTTAAAATATTTCACACAAACATAAGCTAACAGTCATGTGGCAGTTCTCTGAATTTTATCTTTCTAAGTTGATGTATGATTGTTTCAATTGTTTGTTAATTCTCTTAGCTTGGCTTGATAATAGTTGAGTATACAAGTTCTCTGAGACCTCCATTTATTTTATTTTTATCGAGATATTGTTAGGTTCTTTGTTTAGAATCTCTCTCAATCCTGCAGCTAAAGTGATCGTTTCTTGGAATGTCGCTCTCTATTATTATTATTACTGCTAGAGCGCAGATATCCCATAAAGTCTCCATCTCTCCAATCCTCTCTCTCTGTGGGAAATATCCAGGAGTGCCGTATACATTTCCTTATGCAGAGGCTTGCACTCTTTGAGCTCTGTTGAAGTCAATAATATAAACCATTAGAGGCTGAAAGTTCATCATGATTTTCTCTTGCTTTAAGTCTCTATGAACATAATCTAGCTTGTGAAGCTTTTCAATCCCTTCCACTATCTGCTTTACTATCTAGAAAATTTATCTCTGACATTTATTGTCAGATAAGAATTCTCTGTAAGTCATTTCAAGTAAAGGAAGCCTGAACGCTACATGATCTTTACCAAGTAAAATAGCTAAAGCAAGATGATATGCCTGCACTCATTTTACTTTGCCTTTTAAAGAGCATAATGCTCATTAGAAAATTCCATTTGGAACTTGTCATCAGCAAGGAAGTAATTGAAAGGATATATCTTGTAAGCATATTAGTCATCAGTAATTACTCTCTTCTCTATTTTTTCTTCTCGAGTGAGAAAGATTTTTAGGCAAGAATCTAAGTCAATAATTTTTAATATGAAAATCTTTATTGCCTCTATTTTAACCATGATTTTATTGATCTCAGAGACTGGAAAGTTCTTGACTGCTTTCTTCATTTTAACTTACTTCTAGACTTCAACTCTAAGAGACTCCACTGGGTTTCTTGATCTTCTTTTTTAGAGGAATCTATTCCCTGTAGGTTCATGAATAAAGAAAAAACTTTGATTTTGCTTTTTCTTTAAGTGATTTTTGAGGTCTCTAGTATGAGAATATGGCTTCTCACAAAACTCACAGACATATTTCCCATTTTTGTTTTAATGCTTGATTTATAACCTTGGCATATCGTTGTGTATATCTCTCAAGTTTCTCTCATAAGTTGAATTGTAAGGGAAACTTTATTGCATTCAAAACCCCAAAACCCCTTAATGAGGTTTATAAGTGCTTTGATTTGTAGCGAATTTTTTAGGGGTTTTGGTTATTAATTAAATCGAGACAAAATAGCAAGCTTTTGGGGTCTATTTATGATGAAGAGTATATAGATTTAGTGTTTAAACTGCGTTATGGATGCGATATGTATAGTGAATAAATCAAACCAGTACTGAACTATAAGTCTATTGCACTGCTCGGAAAGCGTAGTCCATCAACTGTTCGCTCTCACTGCTTGAAAGCTGTGTAATTAAAGCAATAATAGCTGAAATCATAGCCTAAGAGGAAATCAAAGTTTCTATAGAAGCATATTGACTATCTTATTAATAAAAAAACTTTGAAGTATTGGGCTCACTTCTCTCTCGACCAACGAGCTATAATGTTTCACCGCCAGTCCCTGAGTTGAAGATCTCTGCACAATCTGATGCAAACATTTATAAACGAAACGGTATCTCTTACAAAGGTGTAAATCGTATCAAGAGAGTAATTGATTTCACTCTGCCATTTTACAACAACAACCAAAATTATATATATAATTAAATGCAGAGAGCTAATAGAATAATATTAAGTTTATACATGCTGACGAGGCTGTGTTTACATCCAACACTTTCATCTAGAAATCTTGGTATAGAGGCATAGTAATATAGAAGTATATGACTAGAAAGTCAAGGTATAAACAATGGCAATTCTTGGAGGAATTAGTGAGGATACTGGTTTAGAAACCTATGTTATTCATCCTCGCTCAATTAAGACAGAGCAATATATTAAGTTCTTAGAACAGTTGAGAGAGAAGTACCCTGAATAAGAGATTATACTGTTTGTTGATAATCTTTCTGTTCTTAAGACTAAAGAAACAAGGAAGAGTTATGAACAACTTAGAATAACGCCAGTGTTCAACGTACCTACAGTCCATAGTTTAATGGAATTGAATTCTACTGGGGTATATTAAAAAGCCATTACAAGAAACTGCTGCTCTACCACTTGATGCATGACCTACCTATCGATACAGTAGACTTTATTAAAAGTTCAGCGAAGAGAGTAGATAATTTATTGGCTTAAAAGTGTGCTAAAGAAGGGAGAGTGAATGTATATAAATAAGTGTTGTAGTTAAGTTAATGAATATATAAGTCACATTTAGAATTCTTTAGAGGGAGCTGGCTTCTCTTTCTTTTCTTCTATTTCTTGCTCCCCTCCTCCTAAGTTTCTTCTCTTGCTGCCAGCTCCTGCATCTATGTTCATCGACTCTGGAGGCTAAATATTTGAATGAAGTCTCTTGCTAACTTCATACTTTGTCTGCAACTTTCGCTCTCTGTGAAGCTTGCTCTATTCCTTCATCAAGAAGATGCCAGTACCAGATTTTTTCTAAAGAGTTAAGCTACAAATCTTACTTGAAATATAAGGGTGCTTCTGCAGCTCTGATAGCCAGCTCTAACTTATCTTGATCCCCTGTTTGTCCTTATCTTCTGAAGAGATGCTGTACCTTTTCTTATGAGATTCTTGAATAATCTCTTTCAAGTAATCACATTTAATTGTTGCAAGTGAGCCAAAGAAATAATTTCTTTCAGGTAGTTTATTTGACAAATGCTTCTTAGTAGGCAGGTGCTGCGAAACCTCTGGGCCATTCATAGCATCATCGTATAAGTTAGTCACTGAGATTTCTGGATAGTTTGGAATATCTGCAAACTTTCCATCTTAAGTTTCACTGCTTTTTTTAAAAAAAAAAAATAAGTTTTCAAAGCTTTCTTCTCTTCGCAGAGTATCGCTCTTAGAATTTAAATTTTGGTGCCTTCCATCTTTGGCAAGAACAAACCAACTACATAGTCAAAATAAGTTACTATGATTTATTACCTTGCTGCACCAGGTAGCGGTGCAAATCCTCCTTGCTTTTAAATCTTTGGATCAATTCTTGTGCTTGCACTCTTTTCATTGCATCATTCATTGACTCCATCTTGTTAACAGATCTAAGAAATGATATTCAAATTTAAGTTTATTGATTTCAATTATATACCTCTGTATAACTTACTATTAAATATGGACATCCTATAGGAGGTCAACCTCTAAGAAGTATATGGAGAAGTTTTTGAGAACTGGTTTCAAACTTGAGAGATTGATATCAATTTCTAATGTTATAGTTCCATATTTTTTAAATTTAAATTGGTACGTACTTAATTAGGAGCAGCTCCTATAATGCTAGTACATAATTAGAAGCATTAATTAATGCTAGTACTTAATTAGGAGCACCCTAATTTTAATCATAAAATCACAATATACCTCCTAAAGCAGTACGTACTTAATTAGGTGCACCTCCTAAATCGGTACGTACTGTAATAAACTTATTATTGATAGAAATATTGGTCACTTTCTCGCCCATATTTACAGCTGGATAGTCTCTTTCTGCTCATTATTCTCCTCTAATACTCTAAAAACTTCCCTTGAAACTTGTATGCCCGCAAACCTCTCATATAAGCTCTCAGTTATAGAGGCTGTTAGTTGACATATTTAATAAGAATTTTATACATTTTAGTGAATTAAATTACTCTTAATGAAGTTTTGTTTCTCTAGGAGGTCCTCCAAATTATTTTTGAACTTAATTTTGAGGTAAAGTTATTAAACTTTTTAAATTTAATATGCTCCTAATTAAGTTTTAACCTTAAAATTTAACTCCTAATAAAGTTTGAATTTAATTTTGAGGATCGCCTAAAATAGTTAAACATTATTAGGAGCAATTTAATTGAGATAGATTTATTAAAATGGAAAGTTTTCTCCGTATACCTTTTCAAGGCTGACTTCCAGCAGGTCTTCCCTATTTAGTAGTAAGATTTTTATAAACTTATAATGGATGTCCATAATATTAAATTTCATTAACATTTCTAGAAAGAGGAAGCAAGATGGAGTCTATGAATGATGCAATGAAGAGAATTTAATCTCAAGATTTAATAGGAATATTTCAAAGTAAAGAGGACATTTATTGATATTTGGTATAGTAAGGTAAGTTCTTAATTAAGATTAATAAATCCATTATAGTTGGATTGTTCTTGCCAACTTAGGAGGGAACTAAAATCTCATTCTTAAAAGCCTTACTGAGTGATGAGAAAAAAGCTTTTAAGTCTAATGAAATTAGGATGATAGAGATACCTAACTACCCTGAAATACTGTTACAAACCTATATGACGATGCTATGACTGATCCAGATATTGCTCTCTGCCTTCCATCAAAGCTGCAAACTTTCTAATATGTTGACAGAAAGAAACTTCTTCAATGGTGTTCTTGCAAATCTGAAACTTGAGTACTTAAATGAAGTAATTTAAGAAGCTCAGTAAAAACGCTACAGCATTTCTCCTGAAAAAAAGTGAAGCAAGGTATTAAAATAAGTGACACCTGGCTGTAGGAACTTCAAAAGCATCCTTTCATCTCAAGTAAGCTTTGCCTTCTAATTTTAAAGAAAAACCTGGTACTGCCATTTACTTGATGAAAGAGAGCAGCAAATTAAACAAAGAGAGAAAGTCCCAAATAAAACATGAATTGAGCAAGAGACTCTTCAAAGATTTATAAAAGCCAGAAGAGATGAACATAGATGCAGGAGCTGGCACTAAGAGAAGAAACATAGCCAAGCAAGCCTATAGAGGAAGAAAAGAAAGAGAAGCCAAATCCCTTTACGGGCAAATTTAATAAGTGAACTATTTCATTCGTTTAAATCTTAAACTTATTTATATACACAAAATCTCCCTTCTCTTGCTCATACTTTAGCTTTCTCATCGCTGACTCTCTAGTAGCACTCTTAATAAAATCGACTGCATCTATCTTTAAATCATGCATCAGATGGTAGAGCAGCAATTTCTTTTAATGAGCTTTCAATAAACCCCAATATAATTCAATTCCATTGAACTAAGGGCTGTAAGGAACATTAAATACAGGTGTTATATTTAGCCTTTCATATTCCTTCCTTGAGTCTTTAGTATTATGAACTGACAAGTTATCAATGAATAGAATAATCTCTTAGTCAGCGTACTTATCTCTGAGTTATTGCAAGAACTTAATATATTAGTCAGTATTTATAGAACGAGGGTGAATAACATAAGTCTCGAGGCCACTATCTTCACTTATTCCACCAAGAATAGCATGAGTTTACACCTTAACCTTTTAGTCATAAACTTCTATATTACTATACCTCTTGTAAAGACGGGATTTTTTGATCGATCGAAAGAAACGCCAAGGATTTAATACCTGGTTGAGCTACCAAGACCTTGATATAAAGGTATTGAATGTAAACACTGCCTCATCAGCATGTATGAACTTTATATTATGCTGTTAAGACCTCTGCATTTAATCGAATATATAATTTAAATTAGTTTTATAAAATGGAACATTAAAGTCAATCACTCTCTTAATCAAACCAAACCCCTTAATGAGGTTTATAAGTGCTTTGATTTGTAGGGAATTTGTTAGAGGTTGGGGTTATTAAAAGGTTTTAATGTAAAATTTATAGTAAATGTATTTAATTTAATCACTTAAAATGCACTTTAGGATCATGTGGTAGAGGTCTGAAGCTTATCTTACTTAACCGCAACTCTATCTACTCTATTGATATGTCTGATCTTGAGTTTGGTTTTATTATTATTGACTCTGCCATTTGTTTCATTGATTGAGTTACTCTTGTTCTGTCATAAAATTGCTTTATTCTTTGTTTAGCATCCTTCTCACACCTTGTAGAGTAGTAATCGTTGCGAGACATATCGCACTCTATAATTATTGCTGCTAAAGCCCACACATCCCACTGTAAGTCACCATCTCTCCAGTCTTCTCTCTCTGGATAGTACCCTTGAGTTCCCATTACAGTTCCAAGCCTTGATACTTCCACTCTTTAGGCTCTATTGAAATCGATTATTGCTACTCTTACTGGTGAGAAGTTTATCATTATATTTTCTGGCTTCAAATCTCTGTGAATAAACCCAAAGTTGTGAAGCTCTTTTATACCTTGTATGGTCTGAGTTGCTATTTATCCAAGCTACTTATGATTTCTTTGATCTGTAATGAAATCTCTTAGTGTCATTTCATAGAGTGGGAGTCTGAAAGCAACATGATCCTTGGCAAGGAGAACAGCATCTAACTTTATTAAGTAGCTAAACTCTTTGAACTTTGCTTGAGTGAGTACTTGATACTCATTTGTAAACTTCATCTAGTATTTATCATCACTTAAGAGATAGTTGAAGGGATACACCTTGTATGC
>ARYC01012910.1:0-11488 GCA_000711775.1 Oxytricha trifallax
TAAAACTAAAAATACTTTATTTAATTAATAGTTAAGAAAATCTATTAATTTTATAATTTATTTATTTGAAATTTGCTAAATACAATTTAATATATTATAAATTATGATGATAATGTTCGTTTTCAAATAAAATTGCTTATTTTAATAATAATCTTACAAAATTATTGAAAATTAAAATAATTTCAGTTCTTCACAACCTTACTAAATTTAACTCTTTAAATAATAAAAAATAATTTTCCTTATTAAATATAAGCTGGAACTTAAATTCTCTGTTTCCCAATTTTCAATTATAATATAAGCATTAAGTGTATAATAACAGATTTTAATAATATAATTAAACAATTCGTTAGCTCGCAAAGTTATTAGGTAATTTAAATTACATGGATAAGGCTCGATTTTCCCGACTTCTACTCTGTTAGCATTAAGTATTGTCAACACCAAAATCTTCTTTAGTTAATTCCAGTCCAATATTTCATTTAAGTACATGTGATTATAAACCAAGTCATGTGTCTTCTGCCATATAAAGCCATGCCAGCTTCGGCTAGTATCTTGCTCTTTTACCAATTTCAGAATCTATATAACTCTGGAATGTTTCGTGCTTTTCAAAAATCAATGAGCCTAAGGATTTAACACTCTACTCTATAGAATTAGTGACTCAACCAACAGACAGTAAAGTAGGTCTGAAATTAATTCAAAATTATTATTAATTTTACATAATTTAGCTAAACTTACTAAATTACAACCTTACGATTATTACATAAACTTTTATAATAGATTTATTTATAAGTATGACTTTTTGAAATTGTAAAATTTTTAATATAAAGACAAGGAAAATGTAATGAATAGAATTTTTTATGATCAAAAGTGTTAAGATAAAAAAATATAAAAAGATAAATCAATTAAACAATAAAATTTTACTGATTTTTTCCCATCACTCCTTCTAGAGTCTGTATTCTTAGTGATATTGACTGCGTATGTTGCTGATTTGATCATAAGTTAAAAATTCTCTAGATTTTATCGTATGTCTCAATCTCGTCTCGATTTTTAAGCGGAATTTACTTTATTACTGTGAAACCGTGAATTCAGCATACTATTAGCACGCAGAAAAGTCTGTAACAAAATAGAATCGTGAATATTTAGAAATTTATTTTTGAAAAAAGTGTTGGTGTGCCTAAATATCTTTAAGGATTGGCAAATCATAAACTATCATACTTCTTTTTAGAGGAAAATATCATTTATGATAAATATTTTGATTTTTAGCCAATACTTAAATAAATAAAAAAATATTAGAAAATGTTGAGTCACACCAACACTTTTTATATATGAATTCCTAATATCATTATTCTATTTTGTTAAAGATTTTCCTTCTGACAAACAGTAAACTGTAATTCAGGGTTTCACACTATATAAAAGAAAGCTCCGTTATATAATCGGGATCAGTAGAGACATACCATTATACTGTGATAATTCTGAGCTAATAATAAATCACCAACACGCGCAATCAATATCACTAAGAAACAGACTCTAGACGAAGTGATGAAAAAGAATCAGTAAAATTTAAATGTTTTAATTGACTTGCAATTTAATATTTTTGCCATAAATAATTAAGAAATTATATTCGATTATCAGTCAAATATAAAATAAATTGATCAAATAATTAATTAATATAAATACATATTGAATATAAACAATAAAATTATTAAAGAAATGCATTATTAATAAAAAGCAATATATTTTATAAAAGTAAATTAATTATGATTTATTAATTATAATATCATTAAGTAATTTTTAATATTACTTTATTAATATAAATAATTAAATAATAATGTAGAAATAAATTCGATCCAAAATAATTATTTAAGATTTAGATTAATATATTATTAAATAATTTCTATTAGAATTATGGAGAATGATTCAAATCAACTCATCAGATAGCTCATTAAAATTAGAAAATGCTATTTATTAGTATAATAAATTTATTTTCTCTTCATACAAGAGAAAAAACCCATTGTACTTTTCTTATAAGTTAGCTATAAATCAAAATATCTCCTACTTCTGATGATTAAGGATTATTGCTAATATTAATGTCCAGTTAAAATTGCTGGGTTGCTATAAAATTAATATGCTTTTAAAAAAATAATTTTGAATTTGATTACTGCCATGAGTTTAAAATATTAATAAACTTTAGTTTAAATTCATTTTTCAAAGTATATTCTTAAAATTCAATTTTTCAAAAGATCACCAACTAAATATGAAGTTCTGCAGTGCTTATTCTTGGCTCTCTTTTGTTTCGAATATAGGTAGAATGTTAAGGTTCAAAAAGAGTCAAAAATAATTTTTGTAATTTCTTGTGGACTGTTATTTCTAGGATATTACTACTTTTGATAAATTAGATTTTTTGATGAAATTTTCTTGCTTATTGGTAAATCTTCTAAATGGTTTGTATTGAAAATATTATAATTATGAAGTTTATATCTTGAGTTGTACCAGTGCTCCTTACCTAAGTTACTTTTCGCATAAAATGTTTAATTTTATAGCACGAGGAAATATCTGACAATAAGATTCTGAAAAAATTATATGGGCATGAGATAGGCCTCTATTTAGTGCAACTATTAATGGAGAAGTTATCAAGGTTATTTTTTTTGGTGACATTTCAGATAACATGTAAGTAACTCTAGTACAATAAATATTTGAGGCTAGATTTTATTTTGATTTAGATCCAAATACATTCAATTCTTCTACTGCGAAGTTTCTGTTTTAAACATGAAATATAAAGACACTCTTCGTTGCCTTGATCAAGTGAATTATTCAATACTACTTCGAAATTACCTTCAGAATCTTATAAATGATCCTATTTAAATGTATGAATATTCTGCATGTTATTTTTTAATTTAATAATTAAAATATTAATACTTAATAAAAAAGGAATGTAAGACAGACTTATCAATCAATATAATAAGCTCTATATTTCATTAAAATTGACCATTAGTAGATTGAGTCAATTTTTTTATACAATTATATTTTCTATTTCAAATTAGTTTCAAAATAATAAATTATTTAATATAAGTTATTTAGATTATTTAAGTACAATAATTTTTCTTACAATTTTACTTCCATTTGCTGATTGACAGAATATAAGCTATAACTATATTATACTGTTTATATTAATTATGTAAATCAGAAAAATTTTTATTTCTACAAAAAATTACAATCTAAATTTATAAATTATTTAAGTTTAATATTATAATTTAAACATAAATATAAAATTTTATAAAATTAAATTATAATTTATAACATATTATATACTATTATTAGATATTGGTTTGAATTATTTCGAAATTTTATAAAAATCTAGATTTATTGAAAAATATTAATTTAGATTGATTTTTTTTTATTTAAATAAAATGATTTATAAATTTATACTATACTTAAAATAAAATTACTTTTAATTTTCAACTTCGTAGATACATAATTTACTCTGAAAAAGCACGGAAAAATAATTAAAGGAATCTAATTTGAATGTCATTCTAAATAGGCTAATTTTTCTTTTATTAATTTATTTGAGATATTTAAATATTGTTTTTTAAGTAAAGTTAAATATCTTTAACTCTTTTTATTTGATGGCTGAATATAAATAGATATTATTTTAGGCAACTTTAGTACTTGTAGTATCTGTTTTTTATATTGTCATTGTAGCTACAAGTTTACTTTCTGATATTTAAATCAAATATTTTGTTATTTTAAATTTTGATTTGTTTTTAATAAATTTAGTCTTATTAAAATATAATATATAAGAAAAATAGAGATTCTACACTCTCAGAAAAGTTTTAGTTTTGTATATAAACACAAAAAATCTATGGTAATTATAAATCTTTATTTTCTTGGTTATTATAAGTTTTAAAATTTCGACTACCAAATCAATACTCATTGTTTTATAAGATTTATTTTTTTTAAATGGAGTGAAGAATTATATAACAAAAAAGTTATTATTATAATTGAGAATAGTTTTATATTTAATACAGTTTGCTAAAGCTTATATAATTTAAAATATAAAAATTAGATTTATTTTATTTTTAATTTTTTGAATCTTCCTTAAGTAATCTTTTTAATTAAAATCAAAATTTAGTTAAACAATTTTATCATAAATACTTAATAATATAGAATCTTAAATTTATTTATAAAATAAATATAATGACAAAATAAATTTATTTTACGAATCAATAGAAATTTAATCATCATTTGTCTTTTTCGAATAATAAGTATTTTGTAAGTTATTATTAATGAAATATATCTTCACAGGAAATTAAATAATTAAATATGGTTTAGGTTTTACTGATTTATATATTGTTTTAGTTCTTAAATAAAATTTAAATGCCTAATTTAATATTTGACCAATGCTCAAAGAAGTTTAATTATTTAGATTTTAATTACTAATTTTAATGTTAATTTCAATCAATATACTTGCTGAAATTTGATTAATTTACATGATATCTTAAAAAAATTAATAAAAAGCCTATGATATTTAAATTTAATCATAATAATCTTTCTTGCTAAACATTTTTTAAAATTAAGCAACAAAAATATTAACTAACTAAAAAAACCATAAATATATTTCTTTTTAATGTTAAACTAGGTGATATAATTTTTTTCAAATATTATTTAAGTGAAATATCATTATTAGGTTATTATTGTGAGGAGAAAATCATGCTATTAAGGGAAGGTCATTTCTGCATTATTAAAATCTTTTCATCACATCAGACATTCAGTAGGTAAAATATTATATTTTATATTAAGTTACTAATAATTTATTTGACAAAAACAATAAATGATAAATAATGGTTTCTGAAATTAATAAAATAAAAGTAAAACAATAATTTTAATTTTAACAATTATATCCTTCTCATTAATAATTTATTGAGTATTAAAAATAATTAATTAACTATTATTTTACAAGTTAAATAATAAACCTAATAAGGTAAAAATTTTTGAGAGTCAGTGAATTTTTTAATTAATCCAGATTGATGATTTAATTATGATTTTAAAAGTCTTAAATAAAATGAAATTAGGGAAAATTTAGAGATTTAAGAGAAGCGTGATATTTGAATATTTTAAAATTTATATTATGAATAGGTCCATAACATTAGTACGATTCCGCAGAATTATGCAGAGGTTATCGAGAAATAATGCGTCGCGCACCTCATTTGTTTTAAATGCGATTCTTAATTCATTTCCTACTAAGGCTTATAAAGCCCTATTTTGAATTAATTCTTAATTTTAAATAATGAATTATGTAATTTAATTTTAATTTTAAATAAAAAATTAAATATATTAAACTTTATCTAATTTCTCTATAGAGAATTATAATTAATGATAAATTATTAATATTGTAAATTGCGTAAATTAATTTATTACATAATTCATTATTTAAAATTAAGAATTAATTCAAAATAGGGCTTTATAAGCCTTAGTAGGAAATGAATTAAGAATCGCATTTGAAACAAATGAGGTGCGCGACGCATTATTTCTCGATAACCTCTGCGTAACTCTGCGGAATCGTACTAATGTTATGGACCTATTCATAATATAAATCTTAAAATATTCAAATATCACGCTTCTCTAAAATCTCTAAATTTTCCCTAATTTCATTTTATTTAAGACTTTTAAAATCATAATTAAATCATCAATCTGGATTAATTAAAAAATTCACTGACTCTCAAAAATTTTTACCTTATTAATAATTGTAATATTATATATCTTAAACTAATTATATATATTTATTTATAGATATTGTATTTATTGTAATTTATTAAATTTTATTATTTTAATTATGATTAGTTCTGCGTATTAGTCATTCTTTTTTATTAACATATTAATATTAAATTAATCCAATTTGATTAATTAATTTATTTCAATATGCATTTTAATTATAAATATATATTTATTTAATAAAAAATAAATCATGAAATTTTTGTGGATACTACTCCTAATTTCATTTAGAATAAAAATGCTTAAATATATTAGATTATTATTTAGATCTTTAAAAATATAAAGGAGAGATAGAAAGCTGACTCTCACAGAAGCAGACAACGTAGAGAAATTTTTTATATTATACTATATTTAAATTTATATAAATGTAAATGATATATTGTTTAAATAGTTGCTAACCATATAAATTAGAAAATAAATTAAATAAATGGTTAATATATTAAAATATATATAAAAATTATCAATATAAAAAAATCTTAGTTTTTTAGATTTTTTAAAATATTTTAATTATTAGGTATTCATTATTATTTTAATGTAAAGTAGAATTTGAGGACCACTTTTAAGAAGATTAAAACTGATAAAAAAGTCATCCCTTGGTTAACATCTACAATTGATTGAAGATGTAAAAAATAAGGTTCCATTGTAGTTTAAGTTTAAAATTCACTAAAATATTTACAATAGATTTTGTTAAAAATAAATTTTTGAAAGCTTCTTGTCTATCATTGAATGTTCAATCTCAAAGAAACTCTTATAATTTATCATCACTACTATGTTAAGAAATCGTTTGATCATCAAACATCAGAATCAAATTTGAAAAATTATTAATTACCATAAAAAAATTTAATAGAATTTTTTACAAATCTTACTTTAAGTAATTATAAATATGCAGTAAGGAGTACTAAAAAGTTTTATAAATTCAACATGAAATGAAAAATAAAAAAAACTTAATTTTTTGAAAAATCATAAATTGATGAATAAATAACAAAAAATTAAAGCATGTTTCTGATAAAAATAAATTTTTTTTTATTAATTTGATCAAACATAAAGTGTTAATATATACTTATTATTTTGTACTTTGATTTTAAATTTTTATATATTATATTGGTAAAATAGTATTTAATTCTTACACTATAAAAAAGTTAAATAAAATTAAATTCAAAGTATTAAATTATTTATTTTATCCAGATTCTTAATAGAATTTGAGAATAAAATTATTAATAAAAAGTATTATATATTTTTATAGTATAATTTATATTTACAAATGCATAACAATTTGTAGGCAAAGTATAGAAATCTTACAATCATAATTATTTCTTATTAAATAATTCAAATCTGATTAAACAATATCAAAGAATTTTTTTTAAAAAAATAGTATAATACAATATTATAATATTAAATTAATTATTTAATATTATTTTCCCATTTATTATAGCTTTCCTTTCAATTTTCTTCTCTTAAAAATGGCTTAAATAAATTCATTTCTTTTCTAATTATTATTATTATAATTATTTTTAATTCTTTTTTTTATAATAATTTTACAATCTTTTGGCATGAATGATATTTTTTTACTTATTAATTTGAGTGATTTATGGTTTAGAGTATTTTATAAAATTAATGATTGAGAAAAAGTTATAATTTATTATATAATTTTAACATAATATTTTCAAATTCTAAAAATCCTATACAATATGTAAATTAATAATAAAAAAATATGAATTTATAAAAATATAAAATTTTTCATGCTGTATTAAACTTAATGATTGAAATTTTATTTAATAAAATCTTTATTTAGTTTAAAATTGTGTAGATTTATATATTTATATAGGGAAAACAAATAATTATTATTGAAATTATTAATGTAATTAAGATATTTTTATCATAATTATTATTGGTTTTTTGAATGCTTTTGTCTTTTACTGTTTTGTTTATATTATTAAATTAGAAAGTTAATTGCTAGGTGAGGTACCAATCTCACTTAGGACTTTCTAATAGAGCTTTCTACTACACTAAGGCCTACCGAGGGCAGGTAGGGGTTGCTGGGTGCAACGCATGAGGGACCAGTCGGCGGGGTTCAATCTGTCAGATCCTAGACTCCTCGAATCGTCTGTACGTGAAAGATTTCCCTGCATAGATGACTTACCTGGCTTGAATTCAGTTTCCTGGGTAATAGAAAGCAGGATGAAGGTACGCTCTGCCTTCAAAAGTGAGAAGACGAAAACCATCGAAGCCAACAATAAGGATTTTTCTCCCACACCTGGTAAGGGTGCTCAAGCTACCAGAGCGAAAGGACAGATATTACATTACCCAGCAGGGGTGGGACTTGTAAGCGTTTTTCTCCATCTTCTGTCAATCTGGTTGAATTCTACGAGCTCTGTCACTCAAGCTAACCACTTGGGATGACATCTTGATTTTAGGTGAAAACTAGGTGATAGCGAGAATGGTTTTTCTGAGTTTTCTACTTCACGACTGCCACGTCACGGAATTCCCACGTCAACTCACTCAGATACTTCTACGTCACTACTAAGATTGATGGTTTGATTTTATTATTAACTAGTGAATGATAAATTTATTTGATTCATAAATCATTAATCACTTTTTTGTTTATTTTAATTAAAGTTATATATTATTGTTTTAATAATTATAAATAATATTGAACAATATTTGGAACAAATATAGCTAATAAACAACCCTAATCAAATAAAATAACATAGATGCATTAAAATTTATATAAAATGATTTGTGTTTATTTAAATCTTATCCTGTAAAGCTTTAGATTTCTTTCTAAATAATTTTATGTTTCATTTTATTAATTTTACAATGTTTATCTCACTATATCTCTAAGATATTGCTTGAAAAAAGTCTAATTTTAGAATTTTTTCTTTGAAAAATTTGATTATTTTTTTTAATTATAAAGAATTATACCCAAGTTATGTAATTCTTTTAGAATTCTTAGATATATATCGTTAATTTTACTTCTATATAAGTATATTATTATCATTCAATAATTTAAAGAACTAATTAAAGGAAATTATTTTTCCTTTATCTTTTCCAATTATTGTAAAATATTATCAATCTATTTTGACTTCAATTATACTTGGGTGATTTCATTAGTAATTATTAATTTATATTAATTATTTATATTTTTATTATTTCATATTATCTATTTAATTATCAGTAATATTTTACAACTTTTATTTGTTCTTGATTAACACACAGAATATTAAAAAAGTTTAAAATTTTAGATTGATAATAAATTAAAGTGCTATAAATTCAATAAATATATGATAACTTTGAAAAATAACTTAAAAATATTCTTTAAATTAGCTTATAAATATAACAATAATAAAAAATTTCTATTTATATTTTATTTTATTTTCAATTAATCTATATAAACTAATTATTATATTATTAAGCATGAATAAATATTTGACCTATGTTCAAGATAGTGTTTAACTTATTACTGAATTTAATGGATAAATTTTATATTATGATGTTTAAATTATTTTCACGCTTAAACTTTATTAGTTTATCAATATATATATTAGTTTTTAAATAAAAAAAGAATCATATTTATATTTTAAAAATAGATATTATGGATTAAAATAAAAAAATTAAAATTTCAAATATATATATTAAATCTTTGATTTGAAATATTAAAAAGAATTATTAAAAATATTATAAAATATTTAAAAGATTATTCACTTGGGTTAGTCAATTGGTATACTTGGACAGATGTGAAAATTTAATTCCCACAGTCCACTGAAATCAAGTAGATACAAAAAAAGAGGCTAGTCAAGGAATAGAATAAATACCTATTTTCCACAAATGAAATAGCAGTAATTATACTATTATATTTATTTTTGTATAATATAATAGTGGAATAAAATTTTCAGAATTAATTTTTTTTAATTAATCTTCATAATAGCATATTATATTATAAAAAAGTTCTTATTAGTATTATAGTATAAATTGAATTAAATATTGATTTAATTTAATAAACATAACTATGATAAAAGCTTTATTATTTGAGAAATGTTTTTTACAAATTAATCAATTAAATTGTATATGTATTTTTTAATAATGCTATTATACAAAAATTATAATATATAATAAAATTAATATTAGTTGCAAGTCTGTTATTCTAGATTGTTGTGAATTGGTTTGAGTAAAGTAGGTTTTCCATTCAATATTGAGAAAAAAATTAATTACAACCAGCATAAGCATTCGGTAATAAATGTCTTGTTTTTCGAATTTAAAAATTAAGGGTATTGACGTCAATTTCTCACTGACGACGTCAATCGCTCACAGTGACGTCAATTACTCACCAGTGTTAATAAATGATAAATTTTGCTTAACATAATTAAACTTTTAATTTAAGTTTCAAAGCATGGTTTTAGAGGTGCTACATATTTAAGTGTCACAGGGGAGGAGACCCCTGTAAGTCACCAAATCAAAATATTTGAGAGAAGGGATCATTTATGTGCAAGCCATTTTGTGAAGGTTTGCAGTTTTTACATGATGAAATATTGTCGTAAAAACGGCACCTCTCCGATTAGACTAACTCACAACCCTAGCGACATCGCAAATTTCTTGACATCCGAATCATCAAATTAAAATTTGTTAATTTTGATCTAGATCTCGTTCCTACTCAATATAGTCGATGATGGCAAATAATATTGCCTCAACACAAATGATAAAAAAACTAGACAATGGGGTAAACGAAGATAACAAAATCAAAGCTTTAACTCAAACAATCAATTCAAGATGTCAAATTAATAAAAGAAGAAGCAGCCAAATAAAGATCATATAGGTAACATGAGGAGGTGAATCAATTAGCTTAGTACCCATAACCAAGTACATAATTCAAAATCAAGAAAAAACTAAAGCTATATTTGCTTAACATCTATCTCATAATTAAATCTTTATCTTTAAAATTTAAAAAACGGTTATAAATCGATGTAAACTAAAAGTGATCAAAAAGTACAAATATTCTTTTGGTACTCAAACAACAAAGAACATGTAAAGTACGTACTCTTCTTTGAAATTTGAAAAAAAGGAAGAAAGGTATTCTCTTGAAAAGGATACAAATATACTCAAAAGTCCTATCAGTAAACATAAAGGATATAATCAGAAGAACGGTAGTGGGAAAATGGCTTGCACATAAATGATCCCTTCTCTCAAATATTTTGATTTGGTGACTTATCAGGGGTCTCCACCCCTGAGACACTTAAATACGTAGCACCTCTAAAACCATGCTTTGAAACTTAAATTAAAAGTTTAATTATGTTAAGCAAAATTTATCATTTATTAACACTGGTGAGTAATTGACGTCACTGTGAGCGATTGACGTCGTCAGTGAGTAATTGACGTCAATACCCAAAATTAAGTCCACATCTTGATGATTGATATTGAGACCGTACATGGAATTTTAGGTTTGGCTGAATTATTGAAAATTTTAGTACATGTAATGAAAAAATAAGGATTGTGGCATTCATCAATTTTGATTATAGGTCCTCCAAAAACATGCAAAAAATTCTATCCGATTATTTTAATTCCGAATTTAAGTATTTATTTTTTATATAATTATAGAAATCTGAAAATACGTAAAATTGAAATTTTTTAATTTTTAAGCTAATTTTGATGTTAATAAATTTTACATTTTTTTATGTAATTTGTATATTTTTAAATGGATAATTATGAATTTTGTGGGGAGGAAGTTTCC
>ARYC01012911.1:0-12975 GCA_000711775.1 Oxytricha trifallax
CTTAGAATTGCACCTTTATATGAAAATTCTATACGTGCATATAATTCTTGCATCATCAATACTACTGCTGCTATTACTACTGCTACTAATACTGTCATCATAATCAATGCAAATATTTATGGGGATCCCTTGAATTCGCAGTTCTTACAAGTCTTCTCAGATATTTATGAATTCTTGGCAAGTATCATCCAATTCCACATGACTACACTCTGAATAGCAATTTTCTATCATCTCAGAGTGAAATTTAGAGGAGTTGAGCAACTTTGGCTATAGATATTAAAATCTCGCTTTAAATACAACTATTTCAAGAATTGCATAATTATGCGAGGGAGGAGATAAACTAAGAATCAGACTTCTCGTATTTTTAAGAATGCAGCCATAATCTAGCAAATTTCCAACTTCTGCTAAATTGTTTTGATCAACATCCTTTTATAGGCAGTGCTGCAATCAAGACTCTAAAACCTCGCAATTTATGACAGCATTGACCAATATCATAGATTTTCGAGGTTTTTGACCACTCTGCTCAAAATGGGATTCGGTCACCATTCTTTTTGCGAAAAGTGACTAATAATGCAAAATTCAGACTAAATACCTAGATTTTTTAAATTTTTGACCAGCTTTCCCTAAAATGGTCATTGTCACAACAAATCTGGGGTTTTGGCCACTATTTTTGACAATTTTGCTCGATCAATGCATTTTGACCACTTTATGGCCATTCTACTAATATATGACAGACATAAATAAAGACATATCAATATTAGTCAAAAACTGAAAATTTAGGGGTTTTGACAATGAATCTCCAATTTGGTCATTTTAGAAAGTATAATCAGAAAAATTCTCAATTTTGACAACAAGTGCATGTAAAAGTGACCACTTTGTAATAAAAACTAGCAATTTTGACCAATTTTCGCAAATAAGACTAATTACACATTACATTAGCAGTAAATATTTATATAATTAATTTTGTATTTTAATTTTCACAATTCCCCGATTCGAATGTATTTTATCAATATTTAAATAATCCATAGAAATAAATTAGCATTTAAGTAGGTTTTAAAAGCAAATTTACATAACTGCTCAGATATCATTTAACTTCTTGAAAAATTTATAGATAATTGTTTCCCTAATTGCCAAGAAAGACACGAGATGAAGCGAATAATTTTTTCCTGTTAACCCTTTTGGTCAAACTGATTTATGTCCTGCCATTTGAGAAACCTTGTATTTTTTAAGCTTTCCTTTATTTCTAGGTTCTGTTTTGTACCAGTAAGATTATGCTCATAGAGTGCCTATTCTTTTGTCAAGATTATCATTTATACCGTGGTATTCTAAGGTGTGTGTCTACAACATAATTATTTTATTTATATTAGATATTTTCTAAAATATTTTTAATGCCACACTGATCTTGTATGAAATTATGATGTGTTTGTGTCCGTACCTGTTAGCACTTTGTTTAATTGAAATCATGTCTAATGTCAAAATTTCTGAGTTTATTTGTTGGAAATTTTTTTCAGTCTCAATTAGGAACAAATTTGGATGTAATAACTCTGTTAGTATTTTGTATCCATCTTTTCTATATCTTCATCTAATCTAAAGAAAATTATGTCTTGAGTTCTTTCTATATCTTTCATACATCAATTGCCTTTGGCATTTAAAAAACTTCATTTATTATACTTGATAAACGAACTTCATCTATAAATACACCATCTAAGTATTTCTTGTGGAATTAGAGTTCTTCACCAATCTTGTAAGACCTCTATAGAGTAGTTTGCGTATAACAGTTTATGAAATTGTCTAGTTATCAAATTTCTAATGAGTTTGATTATAATCTTTGAGAGCATACTTTTCTAATTTTTTATGCTGAATTTTTAAGTAAGTATGATATAAAACTAAAATTAGAAAAGGAAAAAAATAACAAAATAAATTTTTAAGATAATAGTGAATCATTTATCGAATTTGCCTTTCTATCATTGATAAACTAAAAAAAATGATAATATAAGGTATATTTAAAGTTAAAACATCGTTGAATTTGTTATTTGTATATTAAATCACAAATTACATAAGTTCAAAGATGTTGGAAAAAATAGGAATAAAAGAGAGTATTTTGTGTATAGTTTCTCTTTAATTATGATGTTATTAATTCCACATTAATTTTTGTTGAAAGATAGTTGTATGCATTAATATGGTCATGATAGAGTATATTAAAGGTTCTCTATCATTCATTGAAAACTCTGAAATCTCTTCTATTTAAATTTACTCAAAATTCAAGTGTTAATATTTAAATCTTTTGATTAAATTTTCAATCCATCATGTTAAAGCATATGATTTACAACGATTAAGTACAATTTAGTATAAATACGACAATTATTATCTTACTTTTAATATTCTACAGATGAAATGAATATATACTAAAGAGATATGAGAATATTCTAATTTTTAATTTTAAGTTTTATTCAAAAAACAAATATACATATAACATACTTATGGATGTGCTATAACAATTTTTATTTCAAAATATTCATGATCGATACTTTTTTTTAGTTAATAATATCTGAGAATCCAAAGTAATTTATAATTTAAATATAATTATTTTTTCATTTAAATTATAATTTCTGATATCTAAAACTTTTTCTATGCTTAGTATTAAGTGTGGTATGATAAGCTTTGACTAATTATTAAGGAAAATTAACATTTATATGTATTTTAATGTTATTTAGGAATCCACTAAAATGGCTAAGCCTCAACTTGGTATCCAAATATTTTTAACGAAAGCAAGACTTTTGAGTTGTAACTTTTTCATATTTTAAGAATAATTTATTATTTCCTAAAGCTCTCTAGCCCTTTTATTTTATTCTTATCTTTAAATTTAATAAATTTAGGTTAATTTCTGGAAAATAACTCCTAGAATGATTTATTGCTATTCAAAAATTATTTAAGCATATTTGTAATTTGATTGGATTTTATTATAACTTACAATACCATAAAACTAGTCATCAACACATTTATTAATCAACTTATATATCATTCACGCTAATACGAAGCGCCATCAAGTCCAAAATGCACTAATTACATGGAAAAGATTTTTTATTTATCAATAAAAATTTTACATAAACCCCAATACGTATGTTCGCATGAGTTTGATAAGTGTATAAAAAGTTTTAAATGCATCAATAAATAACGAAATTTAAAAGGACAGATTTTAACTTAATTTGAGGGAGCCGATCCAGAGAATGCAAGTACGGTGAAGATGGGAAAAAATTGATGATTTTATTATGAGGCCATACTTACCAGTCTTATAGAGTTTGAGATGCTGACCAAGAATATGTGGGGCTTGTACCCCATTGACCGATTGGTTGCAAAGTTCCACCGTTCATACTGGTTATTTGGGGATCTGCTTTTACCTCATCATCTGAATTAAGTTTGATTTTTATTAATTAATAATTACTACTATAATAATTAAACTAATAATGGAATCAACTAAGAACTGTCACGTTCCTCACTTACTCTAAACTGAATTCATTGCGCTTTGCTTTAATCTTGAAGAGCAGCTCACGTCCTCTAATTGATTTTACGTAGTTGCATATTTCAACAAACTTTCTTTATTAACGCTGCGCTATTTTTACACTCTGAGGTTTATTACATTGAGATAATAGTATAACTTCGCTTATCAGAGAGTAATAATTTATGTGCACTTAAATCAATTAACAATAACTTTACTTGCACTCTCTGCAAAGTGCTTAAATACACTATTACTTATTCATGAATATGAAACAGCCTCCATAATCTTATATTATTCGCCTCGAAACTTCTGCTCACTTTGCACGTTTATATGGTGCAGTTAGTACTTTATATCAGAAAGCTGACATTCCCTATAAGAGGGGGAATTTGGTCAAACTCAAGTCGAAATATAAATTTGCGAAGCCCCTGCACTTTACTCTATACGTACTCTATTCTTCCACTAAGAGGGAATTACTAATATTCTAGTGTACTATAAATGAGGAGGATTGAAAGTTATGAAGTTGCAAATAATAATAATAAAGACATCCGCAATCAAAATCATAGTTATAATAATAATGAGAAATATTGCTCAACTGTCCCTAATTTTCCTCTCACACTCATATTCTAATTTTCTCCTAAAACTTCACTAGTTTCCAAACAGTTTGAGAAATCCTGATTTTCTTCAGGTGTTGCCAAATTTATTGAATTCTTGCCCTGTAAATAGGCAGCTTTAAGCTCCTATTTTAAATTCAGAATTAATTGGTAACAAACATCAGGACCCAAATTATTTCAAAGTTAGGAGCGGAGCTCCAATCTTCCTCACTTTTCTTCAACTGCCCTAACTTGCCCTCAGTTTATCTCTCAAGTACTGGTTCTTGCTATAAAGTCAACAAACTGTACTCTCTCTTAAAAACTTAAAAAATTATCAAAGCTAATCATTGATTAGTAGTAGCATGGCTACTTTCAAACTTGACGTAATAAAATGAAAATTTTGGCAGCATTTCAGGTTTCTCTGGTTGTTTAATAATTTCAAAGCAAATTCAGTTATCAGCTTATATTACCTACCTATATTCCTAATTGACCTAAAAGTTAGCTTTAGCCCAGTAGTTGTATTTAAAAAGAAAAAAATCAAAAACTCTAAAAAATCACTTAGTTTACTAAATTTTCAAAACTAACAGCTATTTAATTAAAATCAAGTCTAAGTTAAAATTTCAGATGATGTTTGTTACAGCAACTAAAAAATCAAGATTTCTAAAGGGCAAAATTTAGAAGCTTAAAAGCTTAGTACTAATCACTCTAATGATTGATATTTTTTCAGCTGAAAGAATCAAAGCTGGGGTTAAAATATTTAAAGCTTGGGTAGTGGCCACTATTAATTCTTTTTTTAAAGCTAAACATTTAAGCTTAATTATCAAAATTTAAATTTCTAAAAGTAGCAAGTAAGAATCATCAAAGTAACAGTAATGAACCCTTTTAATTTAATTTAAGAACCTAGAATAAATCAAAGTAGCTTTAAGAACCAAAAAAATAACAACAAATCGTTTGGAACTCCAATAATCTTTTGAGAGATTTTTTTAATCTTAATTTAGTTTAGTAGCCTGGCCAGGCTTTACGATCGATTTAAATAACAAGTAACAAACTAACAGTGATTTTTAAAGTAGTAATAAAGAAACAATAATTTTGAAAGAACCCAAGTAACAAAGTAACAGAACCCAAGAAACATTAACAAAGAACCCAAGTAACATTAATAAAAGAACCCAAAGAAACAAAAATAACTTACGTACTTACTTAATAATTAGTTTTGAAGATCTAGATCTACTGGTTTGATTTTGTACTTAGAAACTATTGAAGGCCTTCTTTGATTTTTTGATACTGCAGGTTTTTCTCAAATTTGATAATCTAAACTGGTTTTTGATTTTGATTTTTTTGATTATTTAAAAGAGCAAGTCTAATCATTACGAAGAAACAAATGAACAGTTTAAGTTTAATCAATCTACTTTGTAACTGCGATCTTTGGCTCTCCAAGTTACTTTGCCTCGAGTACACCCTAAGCTTTATTTAGGCCCCCTGATATCTCACTCACGTTTCACCACCAAGATACGGCAAGTTATTGATTCTTTTTAAAATAAAGATCTGAACGATTAAAAAATAGCAACGAACAGCGTCTGGCAAGTAGTTCAGTAGTAAATTATTATAAAAAATGACTCGAATTTATACTGTTTTTTTCCCCAGAAAATTTGAATATTTAAAATGGATGGCTATAAATCACTCCTGGAGATTGTATTTAATTTGACCAAGTCCAGCAACTTTGATCCCTTCGAATTCGATTAAACTAAGTATGCCCTAAGGTTAATTAAATGCTTTATTCAAGATGCGTAAATAATTTGGAGAGAAATTAATTTGCCTAATTAAATTGCTAACTTGCCTATACCTACAATTAGTTAAATTACTTGGCCTAGGTATTCACCCTGACTGTAGAGAAGCGTCAAGGGGCATCAAGTGTAAATCGGCCCAGGGAGTATTCCTAATAGTAATTTCAGGATTTGTGAGTGCATATAGATAAAGCCAATAGTTCAGCCCTCGTACTAATAGGAATGAGTTAGTCCTTAAAATTTTACTAGAAATTCAACTGCCCTCACTCCATACCCTCATTTCTGATTAACTCATTCAGTCAAAATAGTATAAAAATTCGAAATATGAAAACCCTAAAATACATGAACTTAGATAAATAATATAAACTTGAATAATTTTTATAATTTAATTTAAGATTTTTGTTGATATTTTTAATTATTATATTTATATGGGACCAAGTAATAAAAGTTTTATATTTTTGCTACTTGGTCCCAATCCTAATATATTAATATAAAATTTATAAATAAAAATAAAATTAATTCAAATTTGTGACTTAAAATAGCATAACGTTTCTATTAATATTAAAAGTGATTTATTCCTGCTTACTTATTACAAAATTAATATTTATGTAATGCTTATAATTTGATTAGTTTTTAAAAAATTTATTGTTATACTAAGAATTAATTTATAGTTTACTCTTTTTCTAAGAATATGAATAAATGAAATGTAAATTTAGTAGAAAAGTAATTACATTTTTAATTTTAATTCTTTAATAATTCATTTAAAATAATAATTAAATAAATTTAATATAATTATTGGGACCAAGTAGAAAAAATATATTAATTTTACTACTTGGTCCAAAAATAATATATAAATATGTTTAAAATCAAACAAAATTTTAAAATAAAATTATAATAATGCTTTAACTATGATTATTAATATTTCTCATGTATTTAAGGTTATATGCATTCCCAATTTTTATCATATTTTAACTGATTATAGGTTAGAAACATTAATAAGTCAATCAAGGTAGTATGTAAATGCACTATTGCTAAGTTACTTTACTTTCTCAGCTTAACAGATTAGGTCAAATAAGATGCTCAATTTTTACTTAGATTAGAAAAGGATTGATGTAAGTTTCGATTTGATAATTACTTTATATATTATAGAAATGTGTAATTTAGAGTAAATTCTTAGTTAAAGTAGAACAGTAAGTTTAATATAAAACAAGCTACAAATATAGAATCTAGTACAACTTTAAGTTGCAGTTTATATTTCATAATTCTCGAGCTAAAGTTGCTTGGTTTAGAGACTTCCATTCAAACAAGCACTTCGATTCACAAATCCTTTAGTGAAATCGCTTCTAAGGCTGCTGTTAAAACATGATAAAAGAGTGCCTCACTAAGTTCTAATTTATTCTGCATATATTCATTCCCACTTCTTTCATAAATGCTGCCCAGTACCCTCTAAATTTCGTTATTTAACTTAAACTTACTTTGATTAGGCTCTTGCATTTAGTTGATTCAAATCTCTGTTTTTTATCCAGGAGTACATTAACTCAGCTGGCGCAATCTTGTAATGATAAGGCCCTAAAAACATTAGAGGTAATCTTAAACCCATGTACTTTTCCATAATATTTTGAAACCTGTGATAAAGAGCATTATCAAGAAGTATCAAAGTATTTGATCTCCACTAACTGTCAATTGTTTCGAGTGTATTAATAAGCTTGCACAGAAAGTACAGGAAGGAGTGTTGATTTGTCCTGCCATGATTCACTGTATAAAACAATTCTCCTGTACTTGAAATCCCTATGATCAAATTCATTTATCTAAGTCTCTGAGAATTTGTAACTCTGTTCTTAACGTAAGGTGCAGTCCAGCCTCTGCGTCTTTCGTCTGTTTAGTTCAGAGTTGATTTTCATCAATGTTGATTATTCTCTTGCCTTCACTTAACTTCAGCACGAATTACTGTGCTGCATATTATCTCTGTAACTTACTACTATTACTATTATGCAGAGTTGAAATCTACTTGATTTATTTGTAGGTCATCATTAATTCATTTTCAGGAAGCGTCTTATCATTTACTTACTGCACCTTAGCTAGATGTTCTTCTATAAACTGCCTGTATATCTGAAATCTGTACAGGTTAAGTATCAAACATAAGCATGTTAACAATATGCTTACGTGCTCTGCTGTGAAGCTTCTTATACTTGCCTCTATTTACTGACTTTAGGTTCCAAAACTAAGCTTTCTTGATTGGACTTTTCAAGTAACTTCGTAATTTGTAATATGAAATGCCAAGTCTACTCATTATCTAGGAGTAAGATAGCTTTTCATTGTCTCGCAGTCTAAGTGACTCCTCTGCAAGCTTGAGTTCTTTCTATTACTATTTCTTTTCTTTCCCCAACTGCATTAGTATCCAACGAGTAACGGTTGCATTAAGTTGTGTATGCTAACCAAACACTGGAATCGAATCCTTCATTTTATGATTCTCAATAACCTTGGCTTCAAGAGCGTTCATATCAACACTTTCGCCTCGCACAATCAAACTTTAAGGTTCTAAATCTGATTATTTGTATTCATTGTAAAGCTTTAACACTGGCTAACCAAGAGTCTTGATGTCCTTATCACTCAGAATGATGATTTAACTTCTTTCACGCTTTTTTCTATAAACCTCTTTGGGGTCAATGATAAATCCTCACTTTCGAACTCTGAAATTTCATCACGAGTATCCTCGAATAGGGAAGTCATATCTCTTATACTAATTTATTCTATTTTAACATCTGCAACTGTTATATTTCTCTAGTATAGCATATTAGTGGTTAAATAATCCGCCTGATCTTAAGAATCTTCTGATTAACTTTACGAGCTCTGCTCTTCACTTGAGCTGTTACCTCGTAATCTTTATCTTCCAACTTGAAGAAGTCAGAGAGTCTTGACTGTTGTTTTCCAGAATATGATTCCATGAGAAGATTCCTAAATTTAATAATAATGAATTCGTTTCGTGCTGGTAGGAAATCCGCTAGCGGAAATCAGATCGTGCTGGTGGGATTTCATTATTAGGAAAGCACTCTCTGGTTTTAGTAACTGCAGTGTCTTCCTGAATCAAAATTGAGCTATTTAAAATGGTGAAAGGCACCTAACTTTTAAATTTTTATGAATTAATAGTAACTTACTGGTATCAATGTTTCAAAACTTGCCAAGAAATGCAAAAGTAAGAAAGAGCTATACAACTTTCTTGCCCAAGACTGCCACGCTTTCTTACCCAAAGCGGACTCCACCAACATTTATTTCCTTAAGTAAATCATAAGAGCGGAGAAAGACGTAACCACTATCATGCTCTTGTAACTGTTATTATAGTATGTAAGAAGAGACGGAGTCAAAGTATCAGCATTGCCTCAGATAGATGGACTTACAGTCTAAGACTTTCTCGATTATGCAAGAGGATCTTAAAGATTTCTGTAACACTTGCCTGATGAACTAGATTGGGTCCACCTAGATACATAATGAATCTGTGATTTGCTCTTCACCCTAGACACCGACGGTGTCTCCCAGATGATTCATGATTCAATGCTGTAACGAAGAGAAAAGCTAGAATAAAATAGAGATCTCGTTATAGAAATGAGACCCGAGTTCGTGGACGCTCTCAGCAGATGCCTTAACTTTAGCAGTAAGTTTACTCTCTCTTAATTTTATGTGTAGCTGAGCGAGGTAAGGCAGTGAATACTCGTAAAGGATTAATCTAAAAGAAAGAGAACCCGTGATTTAATGGAGGAGGTAAAATATTATGAATAAGCTTTAAAATAAGATAAGCAGGAATTCTTGCAGTAAACTAAAAAGTTGAAGCAAGAACATGACAATTAGGAAAGTGAGTTGCTTGACTTAAGTAAGATGAGAGACCAGTTTATGCTCAATGACAACTGAGCAAATCTGCTTAGTGTGGCTCAGAACTTCAGATCTTGAATGCTGCTGCTTCTATTCCTCCATGAATCTCTATATACTATTAATAGCAAAAACTTGAATATGATGAATTGCTTTAAAAAATTAAGATAATCTCATTGTCTTAATCTTGGCTTTCTCTCTGGGTTTCTGTGATTTATGTCACTTTGAAAGAGCCGTCTCTCACTTGATGCCATCTTCAACTATCTATCAATTGCCTCTTCATTCTCTGGCAGCTCTGTATAAGTGCAAGTAAATGATTTATCTCTAGCACTGCGACGAATATACAGATCTCAATTCTTGTTTTATTCCTTGATTAATTCAAGCTTTTGTTATCCTTTCAATAATCTCCTCTTTGAACTTCCTCTACTCTAAGACATTTCTGCTAGGAGCTTAAGTAACCTCGTGATGCTTACGCTTTAAACTCTTCTTCACCAAATCCTCTACCAGTGTAAAGGGTTTATCTTACAGCACTGGATTTTAACTCATCTTCTACTCGATAACCTCTATGAGAGAAGGTTAATAAAAACCCAACTTATTTTATTCGGCTTATTCTTCATTTTGTTAAGGTTCTTTTTCTTCTTCAATATTATCTTGCTTCCCTTCTTCAGCTGGGTTGGTTGCTTCACTGTAAGCTTTCTCGGTGAGAGCTACAATATGTTGAACGATTTCTCTTGCAATATTATCGTGCTCCTAATCGTTTGAAAGCTCTGCAGAAATTGGTTCTTAAGGCACCTATTTTATTGAAGGAAATTTTCCATTTCTTCTAATCAATTTTATAAATTTGATTATACTTAATTGTGCTTGCGATCAAGTATAAGATCTATTTCTTTCTACACAACTATAAGCAGCTGCTCTGCACTATCATTAGAAGCATTCTTGTATAACACGCGCTGCCATCTACCTTTGGTATTAAGTCTGCCGATTCTACCAATGATTTATTCTTCAGATCTTCTTGAAAAGATATTAGCGATGATTAAATAAGAACCTCCATTTGAATTGATTTCATCATTAATTTAGATGTCTGTTCCTCTTCCCTATGCTTCATTAAATAAGTAAACACCATAGTTCTTGCTCGCATTCTTGATTAAATGCCTGCCTTCAATGACAGCGGCTGGACCATGACTGAAGCTTTTGAAATCGAAAGTGGATTTCGAGAGGCCTAATTAAATAGCGTTGTAATTATCAGAGGCAACAATTAAAACTGGAGAATTAGCAACTTAATCCTTTATGAGTTCCTTGCTTTCTGCAAGTAATCTGCCTGATTTGAACTTACCAGCAAGTCTGGTAGCTGGGTCTTCTTATCACCTTGCAACTTATCAAGTGTAGGGAACACGACAGGTGTGCATTGCAAAGCTAAGCTAAGACAAGTTTCCTCGGTTTGAGAAAGATGACTGCCTGAAAAACCAATAATAATTTTCGCTTACTTGTAAAAATTAAGCTGGTTAACAATATTATCACTGGAGCCATCGAATAAAATCCAGTCGTATTCTTCGAAGAGCACGATACTGTCACGCCAGACACTCATGAATTTAGGAGTCTTCATTTGCTTCTTGAGTTGTGGTTGAGTAAAGAAGTAAATACCAGCGCTCTTAGCAATGAAATTAAAGTTCGAGTTAAGTGCCATCGCATTCAAAACCCCAAAACCCCTTAGTGAGGTTTATAAGTGCTTTGATTTGTAGGGTATAGTTGGGGTCTTATTGGGGTTAGTAGAGAAAGTAGGTCAAATTGCAAAATGAGAAATAGAAATTAGCAAAATTTAGGGTCTATTTATGATGAGAAATATTTAGATTTACTGCTTAAGCTTAGGTATGGTACGAGTATTAATATAGACTTAGCCAAACCTGTACTAAATTATGTAGCTATAGCAAAGTTATTACGCAAGAGTGCCTCAACTGTTAGGTATCACTGCTTGCTAGCTGTTTAGCATTATAACTCTGGTTCTTGAACGCACCCTTAAAGAAAATAAAAGTTCTCTCAGCCTCATATTGACTTTCTCTGCGATTCGAAGACTTTGAAGTATTGGGCACACTTTCCACTAGACCAGCGAGCTGTGATGTTTCATCGCAAGTTTCCTGACATGCGTATCTCTCCTTAGACTATAGCCAATATTTATAAAAGAAATGGTATTACTTTCAAGACTGTCAACAGAGTGAAGAGAGTGATTGATTTTACAGTGCCATTTTATAGTAATAATTTAAACTATATATAATGATTAAATGCAGAGAGCTATTACTAATAACATCAAGTTCATACACGCTGATGAAGCTGTGTTTACCTTCAACACCTTTATTAATAAGTCTTGGTATAAGAAGTATGATAATATAGAAGTCTACGATTAGAAAATAAAGGTTGTAACTCATGCAATTTTAGCAGGTATTAGTGAAGACTCTGGCTTAGAAAGTTATGTTATTCATCCTCGCTCTATTAAGCGAGAGTAGTACATAGAGTTCTTACATAAGCTGAGAGATAAATACAACGATTATAGATCATCCTGTTTGTTGACAACCTCTCAGTTCATAAGACTAAGGAGTCTAAGAAAGCTTATGAAGAGTTAAACATTACTCCTGTATACAATGTTCCTTACAGCCCTTAATTTAATGAATTGAATTCTACTGGAGTTAAATCAAGACCCACTACAAGAAACTGATGCTATATCACCTAATGCATGACTTGCCTATAGATACAGTAGACTTGATTCAGAGTAGCTGCAAGAGAGTAAGTATAGATAAGACAACAGTTTGTGCGAGAGAGGGAAGAATGAATGTTTATAAATAATTTTAGATTTAAATGAATGAATAAGTTCACATATTAAATTAACCCAGAAAGGGATTTGGTTTCTCTTTCTTCTCCTCTTCTTATGGCTTTGTTGGGCCCATATTTCTTCTCTTTGTGCCAGCTCCTGCATCTATGTTCATTTCATTTGGCTTTTAAACATCTTTATAAAAGTCTCTTGCTCACTTCATGAATGGTCTAAGACTTTCTCTCTCTGTGAACCTTTGCATGTTCTTTCATTAGAAATATACCAGTTACAGGTTTCCCTAAAGAGTTATAAATCAAAGCTTACTAGAAAGGAATGGATGCTTCTTAAACTCTGCGAGCCAGGTCTCGCTTATAAGTATGCCTTGCTTCTTTTAATCTTCAGGAGAAATTGAATAGCGTTTCTTGTGAGCTTCTTCAATGATTTCTC
>ARYC01012917.1:0-11771 GCA_000711775.1 Oxytricha trifallax
AAGAGAAGCCAAACCCATTTATGGGCCAGTTTAATATGTGAATATATTCATTCGTTTAAATCTAAAACTTATTTATAAACATTCATTCTTCCCTTTCTTGCACAAATTGTTGTCTTATCTACGCTCACTCTCTTACAGCAGCTTTGAATCAAGTCTACTGTATCGAGGGGCAAGTCATGCATAAGATGATACAGCAGAAGCTTCTTGTAGTGAGTCTTTATTTAACTCCAGTAGAATTCTATTCCATTAAATTAAGGGCTGTAAGGAACGTTGTATACAGGAGTTATGTTTAACTCTTCATAAGCTTTCTTAGACTCCTTAGTCTTATGAACTGATAGGTTATCAACTAACAGGATGATCTCTTGGTTGCTATACTTCTCTCTGAGCTATGTAGGAACTCTATATACTACTCTCGCTTAATAGAGCGAGGGTGAATCACATAACTCTCTAAGCCTGAATCTTCACTTATACCAGCTAAAATTGCATGAGTGACTACCTTTACTTTTTAGTCATAAACTTCTATGTTATCATACTTCTTGTACCATGACTTATTAATAAAAGTGTTGAACGTAAAGCTATTCTGCATGTATGAACTTGATGTTATTATCAATAGCTCTCTGCATTTAATCATATATATAGTTTAAATTAGTACTATAAAATGGCACTGTAAAATCAATCACTCTCTTAACTCTGCTGACAGTCTTGAAAGTAATACCGTTTCGTCTATAAATATTGGCTATAGTCTAAGGAGAGATACGCATGTCTGGAAACTTGCGATGAAACATGACAGCTCGTTAGTCAAGAGGAAAGTGAGCCCAATACTTTAATGTCTTAGAGTCACAGAGATAGTCAATATGGACCTGTGAGAACTTTTATTTCTTGCAGGATGTTATCAAGAGCCTGAGTTATAATGTTAAACAGCTAACAAGCAAAGATACCTAACAATTGAGGCACTCTTGTGTAGGAGTCTTGATATAGCTATATAATTCAACACTGGTTTGACTTAGTCTATATAAATACTTGCACCATACCTAAGCTTAAACAGTAAATCTAAATATTAATCATCATAAATAGACCCTAAATTTCGATAATTTCTATTTCTCATTTTGCAAATTGACCTAATTTCTCTACTAACCCCAATAAAACCCCAACTATACCCTACAAATCAAAGCACTTATAAACCTCACTAAGGGGTTTTGGGGTTTTGAATATTCTTCAAAGAAATGCAACACTTAATAATTCTTGGCCATGCTGGTTCAGGAATGCATGAATATTTACAGCTTGCCGCGATCTTAAATGATGGATTAATATTTGAATTAAACGTTGCTAAATTCGGTGATCCTCTAAGATTTGCCTAGGTCTTTAAATAGTCTGTGCTTTCAGCTGTCTCTATTAACTCACCCTCTTATATAATAATTAATGATCAATAGATTAGAGATACATGCTATATTGACTATACTTATAATTTCATAATCAACATAATTAAGAACGAAACTTGTGTGCTAATGGATCCAGAGTTTAAGCAGTCTCTAATTGACATAGAAAAAGAGTTACTAAATTAAAACAGCAATAGAAGAGTCACAGAGCTCAATAACGATATTCTGTTTCTATAAGCATTAAGGAAGATCTAAAAGAATGTGCACATTGTTTTTATAATTAGTGAGCACAGCACCTATTATGAATGGATTTCACTCTTTCCTGGTTTAGAGAGTAAATGTGAAGTCATTTATATGGACGAGTTGAGTTCTGAAGGATACAAGTAATTAACTTCAGAATTCTTTTAATAGAGAGACACGGACAATTAATAATTGAACAACCTATATACATCATTATTTTACTTATAACGCTAATCTTATCAAGGCATTAGTAGAAGCAAGATAAATCTCTAAGCACAAAATCTTGACAATATTCTACTCCCAGTAAATGCTATAATATACATGCAATGAGGACTTTATGTAAACCTAGGCAGGCGAGTATGTTTTTAATTCAGATAAGAAATAGCATGGTTTCTTATACGAAAATGGTGTCTTTTAGATAGCAGACCCACTTTACAAGCAGCTTAATTACAATGTTCCAATTGAGATTAGTTCACTCTACAAAACTAGATATGTAATGTTCTTAGAACTTTTCAGATTCCTCTATGATTTCTTATCTATGAATCTTGTGATTAGGAGAAATTACTATGAAACTTTCTTAAGAAAAGCTAGCGAATTCTAAGATTTTTTTAAGGATATTAAGTCAACTAAATCTGTGCTTCATGGGGAGTCTAATTAAATCACATATAAACTTGCCTCACTTAAGGATAAGATTTAAAAAATTCAGCAAATCATTGCAGACAAAGAGTTTACAATAAGTAATTTCTTTGATTAAAGTACGTTATTATACTCTAAATTAACAAATATCATTCATTTATAATGATTGAGATTCCATATTAATAAAGTTTAGAAACAGAATAAATACCATCATTATTTTTTGAAATATAACCTTAAAATATAAAAAATCAAAAATAGAAAAATGTTTTTGGCAAAGAAGTGGCAATGTTTTTTACACTTTGAATTATAAAAGTTGCTATTATTTCGTTAGATATAAATTAAATTATTATTGCAAGATCTTTAGACAAAAATTAAATTCTGTCAATTTAATATCAATTAAGAAATTTAAATCTAGAGTAATTTTTAATTTTTCTAAATAAGCAGAAGACAAAAAGACATCAATGATCTTGAAATTGAACTGAAAAATAACAAGGACGAATTAAACTCAGTAATTTACGAGAAAGATAAAAATATCGATGACATCTTAGATCACCTCGAAAAAATAAACGGAACTGAGTTTTCTTACATCATAAGTCTGCAGAGTTTCAAACCTAATGAATAGGCTCTCTTAGACATATTTGCAATAGTAGTGGAGAAGGATCAAAGAATATAGAAATACGACAAGAAAGAATTTGACCTGTACTTCCTCAATAGGGAGGAGCTAATCTTTAATAAAATTGCAAAAATTACTCATTTAAATTTACTTAAAATAAGTTTAATTAACTTACTCAATGATAGAAGGGAATTTGACTATGACGATGCATGCTTTACTAGAATCAAAGACTATATTAATCAATATGCAGCTAATGACTACAAGGATAAGCCTCTCTTTTATAAATAATAAAGTTTCAAGTATATATTAAAAACCCAATATAACTAAAAAAAATAAATTTTGATTTTAATTGGAATTGGAATTATGAGTTACTTGTAAAATGTAATTATTCATATAGATATGGTCAATTATTTATAAATTAATATGATTTATCCAAAAGAGATATTTTTTAAGGAAATTTAATTTAATCTACAGACAGACAGAGTGATATAAATGTTTCGATTAGGAAGAGTAAAGACGCATAATAAAGTTTACAAGAAGATAATAATCGAGTAGTTTATAGAACTTTGGCAAGGAGTAAAGTAATGGAAATGCAGCTAAATTAAAAATTGTTCTTTATTGTATAGAAATAAAATCATTTTAAAATATGTCTCTATATTTTTCCTTTTTAACTCTTAATGAGCATATTGGTTTATAAAAATATCATTTACATTAAATAAGTATCTAACCTTCTTTAGATTTAAGTTTAAATAACTGCACACTTTAAATTATCATGATTTATAAAAATTTTAAATAAATTCAGGTTTAATTCTCTTCAAGCAATTGTTCTTCTACTTAATGGAGCTCTATCGCAAGCTAAATGTAAGAAACACTATGTCCAGCACATTCACAAGAATAAAAGAAATCAAGGAGCAAATCGACTCAAGCTACTTCTCTATAAATTATTCCAAGCAATTCATAGAGGACAAAAAGGAAGAAATGGAAGGTTTAAGAAATAAATTTGAACGAATTAAGGATTAAGAGTCAAGTCTATCGAAGAGGGTCGAGGAAGCTGAAATATCTCACATGAGGACAGAGCATATATTTTAGTAGATTGAGAAGTACACAAACAAGATATATGGTAAGCTTACTGATGTGAAGAGGAGAATTGATTTCCTACTGGGAGACTGTATAATAATGGCATCGTCAGTTGTGTTCTTAGGAGTTTTTTCTTTAAAGGAAAGACTTTAAACTAGGAAAGAAATATATGATTACATTAATAATGGATGTAACATCAAGTGTGTCCTTGTTGGAATGAGATTAATCCTGCTCTCAATATTAATAATATTTATTACACTTATAATTAAGTTTAAAGAATATTTTAAATTTGGTTATAACTAGAGCAAGCTCTTCAAATAGGTCATTAAAGAGTATGGATTGAAGAAAGTTATCCAAAATCACAATTATTCTGGAATTATATCTTAGACAATAGTCGTTGAAGCTTTGTTTAGTATGATTTTTGCCCCGGCTTGCCCATACTTAGTTGATCCTACTGGTGAACTTTAAGAATTCATTAAAAATAAGCTACTTTCTAATCTCAAAATTAAGCAACTTTATGCTTCTGATACTGGTATAAACTCAAAATTGGAATCAATTTTAAGATCTTAAACATTTGCTTTATTGAACGATATGAATGATATGTCCAAAGATATATTTGGATTGTGCAGTGATGAAGCTTTGATACACAGACTATCAACAACAACACATAATGGCTTTGACTTTGATTATGAAAGACTTCAAAAATTAAAACAATTGCATACATTGGGAGCTTTCCACAATTCATACTAGAGTGTTAACAAAAGAATATCTACTCATATCCCTGAATATGAAAATCTTTCTTTCTATCAGGTCCAAATTTTCTCACCAAGATTTGAATTTACTTTAAACAAAGAATATCAAAGCAAAGCAACGATGTTTGTTTCAATGCATAATGATGCAGAAGTAATAAGAGGGGACTTAGCAAGTGCTCCCTGGGTTGAAATTCTTAATTTTTAATTTTATTATTACAATTAAGGAGCTAATGCTCAAGCATTTCTTACCAGAAAGCTATAACTAATTACTAAAAGTAAAAAACAAGCTTAAAGACTTAGATCTTAAGAAATCAGAACTCAATAAAAACTTTGAGAATGCTTTCCTCGTGGCAAACTAAGACACATTGTAAAATATAGGGGAGTATACTTAACTAAAGCAATGTGTTGAAGATATCAGGTACTCTTAAGAAGAGAGAATGGCAAGCTAAAAAGTATTATAAGATCTTTTAAATGAAAATAATCTACTCAATTCTTACTCTAATGTGCTAACCATAATGTATATTTCACTTAAGAAACTTTCAAAAGTATCAGGCGATCTTAAACTAATTCAATTTTTCCATTTTGTGTCAATAAATTAAATGAGTTTAACTACTCTTGGAAAATGTACCTGTGCATCATAGATCAAATCCTTTATAAAATAGTGAGAGATTTAAATTCTGAGCAAAATCAGAACAACAAAAAGAACGACTAGTCTTCTCAATCTATATCAGTATCTCTACACGGGCATGCAGCTGTGAAATCTAAGAACCTCATTAATCCAGTACAAATTATTGCATAAGGCAAGGATATATTAGACAAGAAAGAGTTCACTATTGATGAAGACTTTTTCTCAACGGTTATTATTCCCTCTATATATGGAACAGTAATATCTGCCATTAAATAGTATTTAGTGCCTATGTACAATTTGATACTATCAGTCTTACTGCTTAAATCAAATTTAATTGAAAATCTTTTTAAATATAAAAAATTATAATTTTGACCTTATTTTTTAATCTTTATTTTTTCTGTTTTTAACGCATGCTGGATTCAACAAATCTACAATAAAATCAATTTCATCAATAATTAGCTTCAAAAAGAAAGAAATTACTGAAGTAGAATAAGAATATTTCTTCAAACAACTATTCTCCTTGAAAGACTTCCATCTCTGGAGATAATCAGAGTCTCAATTCATAGATTTAGACGATAAAGTTGAGAAAACCAAATTCTACTCTTTCAAGAGAGAAATCTTGAAAATCTACCCAGATTAAGGAAGAAAAGTTATGGAATACATCGAAAAAGAGCTTGGTTAAAATTTTACCTATAGAAATGCTTCCTTGAATATCTATGGCAAGATCTTTACTTAGCACCCTGAATTCAAGAACTTGTCGCTAATGTAAAAGATAAACTTAGGATTCTTATGCCCAGATCATGAATTCAAATCTAAAATATGCTAGCTTGTCTATGAACAACTCTCTTCAATATTCTCGTTTAGCGAGGAATTCGTGAAATTACATCATTTTATCAAGACTGCTTCCTGGTAACAGCCTATTGCATTGTTTAGCTAGAACTAAATCAATATAATCAACACAGTGTGCTCAATTGCCTCATATTATGGAGTTGGCTTGGAGGTTTTAAGAACTGACTTACCCTCAAATGATCAATAAAATGATCGTAGAAACTTAAAAAATAGTTAAATTTATATTTAAAATAATGTCTAAGAAATTCTTATGAACTTTCTTTTTAAACTCTGAGGCTAATTATCAGATTGTAGATAACTTACAAGATTATTCTAAAGTAAATAATCAAGAGTATTGAAAAAGATTAATTTACTTCAAAATTTTAATTATTAAATTCTATAATGACACACACAATAAATGATATTAATAGTCAGCAAGTGCCTTTGGATTAATTCATTGAATAGTAAAAAGAGGAACTCTTTTAGATATTTAATTTCTTATAATCATTTAGTATAATCATATTCTTTCTCAATTTATCAAATGAGAATTAAACTATATATTGAATTATAAATTGAAAAAAATAGATTTTTTAATTTTTAAATATTAAACTTATTATAATAATACAATAAAAGCAAACTTACAAGAGAAGCCGTTACTTACCAAAGTAGCAACAAGAGAAGTGAGCAAGTTTGTGACTCAAAGACGAATTATGACTCAATTCTATCCAAGAATTTACTCGGAGTAGATGATAAGAAATTCGGCACAAATCCAGCTCAGGAACAGAACCCTCTTTAAATGATAGAAAACTGCGCCCTTTAAGGATCTTGGGTATTCATTTCAACTTTGAAGTTTCCCTCATTCTGGCATAAAATGTGTCTAATGCTTGAAAATATGAAAACTTAAAACAAGCTTGCTAATACTTTCAGAGTGTTCATTGATCTCCAAGGGTACTAGCATAATGAGATACCAGATAGTTTCCTGTTTAATCACTCAATATCTTTCTATTTAACTGATTAGAATAATGAAGATATGGAGGGCTTTAACGATGTCTGGGCTAACATCCTAAACGATAAAATCTTAGTGGATTTAACTCAAATTCAGTATGTCACTTTTAAGCAATAAGACAACGAATAAGTTCAAGAAGATCATGCAGACCAAGACCCCTTCGCAAATTTAGATGGGAACGACCAGGATAGAGCCTTCTAATAATAGATGGAAGAAATATAACTCAAGGTCAATTAATCAAGGATGATAAACAGAGAGAGCTTTATAAAGACTTTATGAGAAATTAAATGCTGGAAGAATCTAAAAACAATACAAATACCTTAATCTTTGGAAGTGAACCCACCCAAGAGATCATAAAGTAAAAGACAGCACTTTCAAACTCAAAATTGATAGATTTTTTTAATTGAGTGAAGATAATTTGAATGGTATGCTTTCAGACATCAAAAGTATGGGAACGCTAAACTCAAAAGATAAATCCAACCCATATCAAAATTAAATGTCTTGGAATAATGGAGGAGGTGATCCAGTTCGCATATCTTTAGATTAATAAATCTTAGGTTAGGACATTGACAACGACTAGACCAATAAAAATGATTTGCCTGTTGTTAGCAGAATCAATTCGATCCACAATAGTATGGACCTATCTAAGGGTGAGAATTCTCTTATATAAGAACTTAAATCATAATTTGAAGCTCCAGCTACTATTATAGATATGAGGAGGTAGGACAGCAAGATGTCTTAGGTTAAAAGGAAACCATCTGAATAAAGTCAAGCTTCAATTAAAATCTAAATACTTAGTATTTATCAACCATAATTATAAGATATTGTAATTGTAAATACCAAATTAACCAAGATAAATTAGAAAAAAAAACAAATAAAAAAAGTTAAGATCAAAAATTGTAATCTAGTTAAAATGTTCTTTTTTGTAATTAAAATTTTTATTTTGAATAAATATGAACTTTGTAATATAATAATAATAGGAATAATATATGACATTTAAAATAAAAGTCTATGATGTACTTTAGTTGAAAAATATATATTCTTAAATCGATTTTAAATCAATTATGAAATATTTCTAAATTATTTTCCAAAAATTGTTTGAAATTATTTATTTTTAGGATTATAAAATAAGCGCTTAAAGTAATGCTTAGAAGAGTTTAAATTCTTAAAACAGCATGAATAAATCATAAGTTGACTAACAAATGTCATAAATTTAGGAAAACAACAATATGAAGTTCGATGACATTACAGATATTGAAGCCAACCAAGCATTTGAAGAGTTTTAAGGAAGTGATGATAAAATTGAGAATAACTAAAATGACAATTCAAACCTAAATAACACATCAGACCTAATATGACTCTAAATGTGTTTAATTTAATAATTATACATTTCATTAATTATAAAATCAATTTCAATTCTTCTTATTTTTTGTTTAAGAGTATTCATATTAATAATTTAATTTCTGAAGATAGCTATTGATCTTTCTTGTTGACTTCCCAGTCTTTGGCAAAATCATAAATTTCTTAGAGTGGAATGAATTGCTCCAAATATTCTCTGCACTTCTAAATATCTTTCTTCAATGTTTCAAATATTGATTCGTTGTTCTAGTAATGAAGTTTCTTCTATTTTAGAATTGATTCCATTTGTTAAACTATACATATAAGGTATTTAAATACAGAAGTTGAATACTTACACTGAGTTTTATAGTAAATTCTTTTTTCCTTGAAGAGATAAGTTATGATGTCAGAAATGAACTCAATCAGAGTTTGATTTTAATAGACGGACTACTCCATATTCTCAAATATCAAGAGAAAACTTGCATAATGGTCCTCCATAGATGGGTCTGTGTCAAGCCTACCTTTCTAATTGAAACATACTGCTGCTTCGAATTGTGGCCCATTTTTAGCATCCTTAAAGATTTCTTTGAACTTTCTCTTGTTTTCATAGAGTAGTTCAACAAAATTTCCACAGACAAATCTTAAAATCATCTCCACGAACTTGTCGTACATCACTTGTCTTATCTTTTGGATTCTGTATTGCTCTATATAGGTTTATAAATTATATGAAATTTCACCTACCTTCTTCAACTTCCTTTTGCTTTCTTGCTTTGCTAAACATAACTAATTCCTCGCCATGTCTCTTTTGCTTGATAAGTGCCTAAACTCTCAATTCTTTCACTCCATTTTCAAAGTTCTTATCATCCTCTTGAATCTCTTTATGAAAATATACTTAATTTTAGTAATAATTATCTCAGCTTTGAGATTGAATAGAGTAGATTTGATATTACCAAGAAGTCTATCAAGCAAATCTTTGCTTTCATTTAGTTTACTTTTGCATCGCTCATCTAGCATGCTTTGCTACTTTTTTCCATATGTAATGTTTTTCTTGATCTCCATAAACGGGAGAGTCCTAATTGTATTAACATCAGATATAATATTGCTGTATTTCTCTGCGAAAATAGGTTTAGCAAAGAAAAAACTCTCAGCAAGTCTCACTCTCTTTCTTTGATAAACGTTCCATCTCATAATGTATTTCCATTGCTTGAAAATCTTCATGGCCTGAAATTTCTTGAAGAATGGTATCTCTGAGAGTATAAAGTTGTTAACACCATATAAAATAAGAGAGGTAAAATAAAATTGACCATTTTAAATGAACTCGTCATTCGATATAAAGTCAGAAGTTGCATTTTTCTCTTTTCCTACAGTCACAAAACCTTGCTTGCTAAATACTACTATGCCAGCATGATTTTCGGGAGGATGCCTCATTTCATTGTACATGTAGCCTGAGCTTACATCAGTTGATTTCTCCAAAGGAATGAATATTTTGTCCTCTAAAATTAATTATATAAATTATTTGGAATCTTACTTTTCTTTGCATCTTTAAGCAACTATACAACTTATTCGGTAGCCTTATGCTCTGGCTTTTTCTTAATATCTTCGATTACTATAAAAATAGACAATTTATTAAGAACATTTATCTTACGAGCTAATTAATATGGGTGTGATCCTTTTTATATGGATTTCGTGGTCGAAGATAAATCGCTTCTATTATAGTCAACGACTGCTGAATTTGTAACATTTGCGTATGAGTCATCTCCTCTTGACTCTTCAACTATGGCTAGTTGCTGATCTCTCAAGTTTTTAAGTCTCTATTTTTGACTGTTTTGCTTTTATATTTCTACTAATGCTGATTGATTGGCAAGATCTTGCCTGTTTGTTGCCACAACAGAATTTGAGAAATTTTAATAGGTAGTGAAAATTACACAGTAATATAAATTGAATAGTGGTGTTGTTTAAAGCCAAGATCCCATAAGCAGATGGATTATTTTTAGTGTGATTATTTTTCTCGGAATTATAGTCTAATTCTACCAACTTATTTAATCTTTGAGTTTGATTGTTATAATCTGATAGTTAATAAGACTTCTTCTTTCTTCTCTCGACAGATGTGATAACTTTCTTCAAATAGTTCTCTAAATTCATAATCAATTAAAATTAAAACTTGACTTACCAAATGTTGTAGATTAAGGTGTCTAGCCAGTACTAGGTCCTTGTAAAATGGCTTTAATTCCCTATGGTCCAGTTTAATTCATGATACTTGTAGGTGTCATAATCTATGTCCTGCCTTGAGACCCCCTTGATCCTGGAGGTTACATAGATGAATTTTTCTATTGACGCTACTATCTCCCACCACCTTAAATTTGGTTCATGCCTTTGATCTAATCTTAAATTCTTGAGCCAAGACTTATATAATCATAACCAGGGTCTTTGCGAGGCTAATGGAAGAAATAAGGTAAAAAATAAGATATAAGTTTACAGAAAGCTGTTATCCGATATGTGGGAGCATTTAATTTAGAGAATTGGGATTCCCTTGACGACCCACACTTTGATGTTAAGTTATAATTTCTCTTTTTATTTAATTTGTCCCATGACTATTATTTCCATAAAATTAAGAGATAAAAACTATAAATTAGATAAAAAATATAACCTCATTATATTGTATGATTCTCTCAACTAAAACCATAAATATTTTGAAGAATTATATTTTACATCTTAATCTCTTTTTCTTTGAGTTGTAGTTTGAGCTTAGGTTATTTTAGGTTAGGCTGCTATAGATTAAAAATAAACAAATCAAAAAGAACTTCTAAATATATTAATTTTAAATGGTAGTTTTAAAAAAAATGGCTAAGGTGACAAACAACTCCCCATAAGGTATACTTTTAAACATGTACTATGATAGAACTCGACCTCCTGAGCAAACTTTTCTGAAAAACTGATTGTGGCCGGCTTTTATTTTTCGAGATAACACACTGGCTAAGTCAAAAAATCATATAGAAAATCATAAAATCATATTTCATGGAAATACTTTGAGTATAAAATGCTTTCTCAAATATATAATATAGATCTTACCTATAAAGATCTTCATTTATCATCATATTATTTTAAATTAGCCTATTAATATATAATATGATGATAATGAAGATCTTTATAGGTAAGATCTATATTATATATTCGAGAAAGCATTTTATACTCAAAGTATTTCCATAAAATCTGAAAAATTATCAGATTATACTAATTAAAATGTTCTTAAGAAAAAATTTCAAAATTTTTTAAAGCC
>ARYC01012918.1:0-12121 GCA_000711775.1 Oxytricha trifallax
TAACTTCGATCTGTCTTCGTAAAATTGTGAACTTTAAAAATAAAGTCAACAATAGATTATGATGGCATATTTAATAATCCTTATTTATAATAAAATTTGAAAGTAAAGAACTTATTACTATATGCCTAAATTATTTAATATTGCTTTTAATGAAGTAAAGTTTAAATTATCGAGGATTATGTTTTAGGATTACTTACCTATATTAACATAAAAAATAATTTAGAAAGCCCCTGACTAAATCCTTGCTCCAAACAAAAATCCTTTTTAAATATAAATATTATAATTGAATAATCATGTTATTACCATGATATAAATTTAATTCTCTTAAAGTTTTCCTTAAAATTGATAATTATAATTTTTCTAAAAATTTTAATTAATAGCTAATCAGTGTTAAAAATAAAATATATAATAATAATTAATCAATCAGGATATAGACTTTTGGTTCAAGAATCCAATATTTTTATATCAAAATTATGGTAAGTATTTCAATTTTTAATAATTAACTTTTCTTGATTTATTAAAATCTAATCAATCCATAAAATTATGATATAAAAAAATACTAAACGCTATATTTCTAAAGATATATTTTAAAAGTGAAAATATTAAAATAAAGGTTTGTAAAATATTTTTTGTAAGATACAATTATCTAATCTAAAATGAATGAACTTATAAAATTGTTTATATAAGAAAGCAATCAATTATTTATGTATTTTAATAGAAGTGTTTTATATCAATACTCATTTAAATTAGATTATAGATTTTTATTATGACTTATTAAGATCTTCTTTTATAAAAAATATCCTTGATTTGATTTATCATTATTTTTGGAATAATCATTTTTATATCAAAATATTCAATATTTATATAAAAACCCAAGGTCATCAAAATGCCAATTTTTAGTAAAGTAAGTAGGTAAGTTATTATAATTATTAGTAACGAAGTTATATAAATTTTTTAAATAACTAAATGTCTTAGTCTTTATTGAGTAAATTTTCTTAGTAATTTTATTATATAAAAAATCATTTCCTTCAATAAATATGAATTTAACATAATCGTTTCTTTAAGTGAACCTCAAAAATAAGTAGTATGAATGACATCCGAATCAAATCCAGAATTAGTTATCAGATTTTATATTTATTAAATTTTATCTTAGTTTTGATCTTATTAAGAAATTTGACATTGCTATTAAAGGTTTTTTTCATTCTTATTTTTTAATATAATTTTTTTCAAAAACAGTTCTTTTTACTTGTTTGCTATTATTATTTAGTATTTATAAGTTATCTTCCTCAAAAGATTTGAAATCAGCAAAATTCTTGTTGACTTTATTAACTATAGTTTAAATGTTGTTATCTGAACAGCTTATCTGTTTATAATGTACTCTTAAATATTCATTAACTACCTCAAATTTATTTCATCTTCGCTTAAGCTTCATCAAATCTTTTCTTATCAATTTAATATTACTCAAATTTTTTTAAATGAACTGCAAGAAACACTTATGAGGCCATTCAAAAAGTAGGTGCATCTATTTTTATATCGCTAACTAAAATCTTAAAAGCATCTTGAATTACTTCTTTTCCTTATCTGAATTATTGTTAAATTTAATTGGCTTCAATAATTATTAGAATTTTTTTTTAACTCCTCTACTCTCTCTATTGTTATTTACTTATTATGATTGAGTTTCTCGTATATTAAAGTTTATAAAAATTAAGGGACTTATGCTAACAATCTATTGTAAATATCAGATAGCATTAAATGACATTTGTTTATAATTGCTATTATTTATTCAACCTAATTAAAATTAAGATAAGTACCGACTGAAAGTGCTTGAGAATCTTCAGATTCACTCATATTTCAATTAGAGCTTAATGATTTAAAAACTGATTAGGTTTATTTATTGGCTTTTATTTCCTACCATAATGAGCTAGAGTTTTCAATACTTTCTATCTAGTTAACAACTTGGATCTCTTTTAATTACTTTCTTTGATTGATTCCATTTTTATACAATTTGGACTTCGTTTCTTCTAGGTTGTGAATTTACTATCACTTTTTATCACTTTTTTATTTATTTGAATTTTAAATCCACCAACTCATATGAGTATTTATTGGGCCTATACCAAATTCTTTTTGCAATTATATTCTAGCATCAATCAAAATTATATTCCCTTTGTACTCATATATAATTTTATATATCTTCTTTTTAAATTCATTTAAATAGTTTTTTAATTAAAATTCTGCTGTAAAATTTGAAGGATCAGAGGATTCCTTGAATTACTTTTGCTTCTTTTAGCTTATTAACTGACGATTGCTTTATCATTATTTTTAAAATTTCCCCTCTTTTAGAGTCCCAAAATATATAAATGTTAGTAACTTAAAAATTAGTAGCAAAAACAACTTTAGGTATCCTTATATACCATTAATATATTTCATTGGTAAATGATGATTTATTTTAAGCTTCATTATTCTTGCTTAGTTACTAAACTTAAAATTCTTATTAATTTATCAGATGCCATATCTATCAAAGCCTACTGAAATCTACCATAGTCTACTAAATTTTGCCAAAGTCAACTATCCCATATTTATAAAAGTCTTAAATTTTTTGTTTGAATAAGTATTAAAATGTTTGGTCTATCATGCTTTAGTATTATTTCCAAAAAAAATTAATTATTCTTATTATCTCAAAGCTATTTTATTTTAACAAATAAATTTTGGAATTTTACTTTATCGAATTCTAAATTCTATAACCTAAATTATTCAGAAAAAGAATAGTATAATTAAAAACTTTTGCTTATTTAAAAATTTCAGATTTTTATCATCTGAAGTTAATTAAATTGCTAAATAAGTATGATTCTAATGTATTACTAATAATATATAAAAAATAAAACAAAATTATATAATTTGGAAATTTATTGGCTTTAAGTTTACTTAAGAATTAAGAAAATTTAAGACTAAATTAAAAATTTTAATTTTTCAAATTTATTTTTTTAGCTCAAATAGTTAAATTATTTTAAGTTGCATTTATTATTCGAATAAAGTTCCAAACATTTAAAAATAGCCTTAGTTCATCTAGAAATCGATCATTCTGAAGTTAATGGACTAGATACTTTTAATTCTTTTTAATCAATTTTCTCCCTCATTAACTCAGATTATTGTCTCATTCTTTCATTGTTTTCCAAATATTTCTTTTTGGTCTATCTAGGTTGTTGATTGTTATCTTTCATCTACTCATTTTCAATAAATCCTTATTTTCTTTTTCATATTATCTTATCAAATTTGCTGGCCTCCCTTTTATACTAAAAGAAGAATTAATAGTAAAAATTTTACCGCTGTATTTATTGTGTTATTTAAGTTCCAAACGAATTCTGACTTCATATGCGAAATCAAGTTATTTGAATATTCAAACTTTTATGTACTCTTATTTATGCTTGCTATACCAAGCCATTAATGCCCTCCTAAACCAAAACAATATTTCGATTATCCACTTCGAACTTTCTACTTTTTTCCAGGTGTAACCAGTCGCACTCATCTGGTAGGTAATTTTAGGTGAAGGCTTACTTTAGCATACTCAAGAAAATCAGAAGTTAAAACGGACAGCAGCAACTATTACATCTGATCTTCTCAAATATTATAAAGTCATTTTTTACTAGAATTTACCTCTTTATTTCCATTCATTATTAATGATGTTTCTAAAGAAATAGACATTATGTTTACTTTTGGCAATTATGCCCACAAAGTCAAAAATTAGTATTGATTTTATTTTCTTTCGTTTTAATTCCTTAATTCAATGAATATTGATCTCTGATGCCTTGTTCTATTTATTTAAGGTTTTTGTAGACAATTAACGATTTAAAAATAATAATTAATAGTTCTTATAATTAATTAGGTTGAATAAATATTAACTGAAAGGTAAAATAAATACTAGAGATTAACTTTAATAATCTAGTGCTAAATATATAATCATAATTACTATTATTACTACTACTATTAAATATGTTTGTTTAACCTTTGATTAGTTGATAGGTTTAGTATATTTAATGTCTACGGGACTCACTGGACTATCGGCGGCCAGCCTTTTAGGTCCTAACTGCCATTCGGGATTTATCCTGGGGGCATCTCCCCTGCCTTCAGCAGTGCGGTGGTAGCTTTAAATTCCCGTCGTTAGATTTTTTGAGATCGGAGTTCAATTGACCTGGTAATCTGAAGCAGTAGGTAAAATTTAGGTACCAGCTGAGATCAAGTGGTTTATATCAACATAGGTTGGGGTGAGAATTTTAGTATTCTAGAGTGTATATCATAAAGAGCTTGGTTATCAATCCACATAACCTCACCAGCTTCTCTTGTTTTTACAGTCTTCCCCTAAGAATTGAAAACTAGGCTCTTCGGAGCTAGTTGGTAGCTTGGTACTGGGGACCATGTCCCTCGCCTTCATCTCTATCAGCGGCCACTAATGTATATGCTCCAAGGATCTTCTTTTGTAGTAGTAATAATCGCAATAATTTAATAGTTAATTAATTTGTATTTATTAATTTTATTTAATATATTTTACAAATAGAGAGTAAAAAGATTATTAGGAAAATAATTCCTAATAGAATAATAATATTCTCTTGAAAATAAATAAATAAAATTTAAGATAGATAATCTTAAACATTCGGCTAAAATTTGAAGATTTCTCAATTATTAGAAATTGAAATATATAAACATCCCATTATATTAATAAATTAAATTCATCGATTCTTGAGCTTAGTTTATTTATAATTCTCAAATTCTTAGTATATCAATATTAAATTTAAATATTATTTTATACTTAATTTATTCTTGAAACATTAGAACTTCGCGAATTTCCATTAATATTTATTTAGAAATTAGAATTCTTAGTAAATCATAATTCATGGACTCATCTATTTTTATGTATTTTTTATATAAATTTCAAACCTACCAAAGCGAGAAAATTTTTATAGATTTTTTTCGCTTTGGTAGGGTAAGTATAATTTAAAAAAATGTTCTAAATTTCTTATAGAAAATATTCATAAAAAATTATCTTAAAACATTTTTTACAAATTAGTTATATTGTTTTATAAATTTCTGGTATATTTTAACTTTCTAATATATTTTCTAATTAAAGTAAAAAAACTTTAAAATATTTCTTTTTATGGAAACATTTACACATGATAATATAATGAACAGATAAATTACAAAAGTAAAATTGTTTATAGATTATTTATATAAGTTAATTATTTTATTTCAAAGATAAATTATTAAGCATTAAAATAATTTTTTTATATTATACTTACCCTACCAAAGCGAAAAAAATCTATAAAAATTTTCTCGCTTTGGTAGGTTTGAAATTTATATAAAAAATACATAAAAATAGATGAGTCCATGAATTATGATTTACTAAGAATTCTAATTTCTAAATAAATATTAATGGAAATTCGCGAAGTTCTAATGTTTCAAGAATAAATTAAGTATAAAATAATATTTAAATTTAATATTGATATACTAAGAATTTGAGAATTATAAATAAACTAAGCTCAAGAATCGATGAATTTAATTTATTAATATAATGGGATGTTTATATATTTCAATTTCTAATAATTGGGAAATCTTCAAAATTAGCCAATTCTCATGCTTGCTTACAAATAAACAGAAGTTCGAAATTTTCTTGATATTAATTACAATAACAGTTCCTAATCAGAATAAGAAGAAAATTAAATAAATGAGGCAAGCTCACAGGGGTAGAACTTAAGTGATGAAAGCTGGAAATGTGTAGCTACATCGGTCATTTACGTATAAAAGTTTAGATCAGAAGATCTGTAATTAAAAACAATAACCCACGATAATTTAATTGATAGGGAAAATAAAATCTTGGAAACTATTTCCGGAATTATTAACAACAGCACTATTAGCGATCCTAGTATAGTTACTTAATAAGTTAAATGCCTTGATTCTTTTAAAAATAGCATTAGCTAATAAGAATTAAAGGAATATCTTAAAAAAGCTCTATAAGCACATCTCTAATATAATTAAAAGGAAATTAGGGGACTTATAAATTTTGAGGAGATAAGAAATAAAGCTCTTTAGGATTTTGAAACTATTTACCAAAATTAAATATAAGAAACTAATAAAAGTATAAGCAAAAAAGTTCTAAAAATTAGATTTTTTTTAATGACTAATATTATTAAAAACTAGTAATCTTAAGTTAAGGAAACTCAAGAGATCCTTATTTAGAAAAAAAAGTCTATAACTTAACTAATAATTTACAAAGCAATATCTTATGAAATAATTTTAACAAATATGCACCTAATAGATTATGCTTTGAACGATTAGTTAGATACACTGACTTTATAATAATTAAGGCAGCAAAGAAAAACAAGTTCAAATTTTTAAGCAATTAAAGTTTTCAATAAAAAAGAACTTAAGGAAGGGATCTTATTAAAGTCAACTCAAGAAATCAAAAAGAAAACTCAACGAAAATTTAGGCTTACTTATTTGCAAATATAGTTTCTAAAAATTCTTGAAGTCATCTTTAAAAATGAGCAATAAAAAGATATACAAGATTAACTAAGGAAAATTGTTTTTAGTCAGTTGTCGCTAGAAATTTAGCAGCAAAAGATTTCATAGAGCAGCTTTAGCTCATCTAAAACAATGTTAAATATAGATGAAAGCAGCATTCAATTGACAAATGACATTAAAATGAATTGGAGCATAATAGGAACTAAGCATTATTCTGACTTTTCACAAGGATTATATCTAGTGAATGTGCTTGCAGGGATTTCTAGTAAAGGGGATGTGATTAAAATAACTAAAACTGGTAAACTAGCACTATATTTTGCTTGGTAATGCAACTTATCATAAAGCTAGTTCAACTAAAGAAAATTAAGATTGCTATAACTTAGCATTTATTATTAGAATTATTATTTTGAAATGGCTCCCGGTAAGAAATTATAACAAAGCTAATATAAATTAATTATAAAATTTATAACAAAGACCAGCCAATTTAAAGTTATACAAACTTAATTTTTTCGATAAAATACACATGGATTATTTCAATTTTCAACATGCTTTGACGAAATCCATAAAATAACTAAAGATTGATTATTTAAATTTAATTTTAACAAATATAATTTCCACTTTTATTATTTCAATAAAAAATATGCTTGGATAATTCAAGCTTTAATATTTAAATATTAGAAGTGTCTTTCGTTCTTCACTATGTGCTTAATTACATATTATAAAATATGAGGTAAGTTATATTTCTTAAAAGATTGATAAATCATAAAAATATAGATTTTATTTTATTAATAAAACTTATATTAATGTATTTAACAATCAAGCTGTATTTCCGTTATAAAGATTTCTCAACTTCAATGAATCAACTTCATTTTTAACTGAAATGTTTCATAGAGTGATGTTATTGGTTCTCGCAAACAGTTAAGTATCATAGCTCCAGGTTCCATTTTCTTGATTATGTGATATAGTTGGTTTGGTTTTCTTGATGCATCTCTTCTCTTTGCTTTAATGATATTGAGATAAGAATAGGGAATTTTGTAAAATTAATTATATTTTCCTATTAAACAAATCTCATACTATTTATTTAAATAATAACCAGGTCAACCAGTATAGTTTCCATTGTGATCGATTTTTTCCGCACAATTATATTGAATGAGTACTTTTTGTTCTTGAAAAGTTCCAATTAAAATTACAATTTTTTATTTGTTACCCAAAAAAATAGTAATCCTCTTTACTGCACCTTATCTATCTTAAGTAACATTAGCTTATCATCATATATTGATTTATAGGTATTATCAATCATACTTCTGAAAAAGGACAATCAGAAATTACAAAATGTGCATACTTTTCACATATTTCTGCATTCAGATAGTCTATGTGAAACTTGTTGAAGAAGTCTAAATTTTAAGCAGCATAATTAGGTTATTTTGGTATAATCCTTTTACAATTTTGTGTCAACTTCCACTTTTGATTGTGAGCATTATTTTCTTTACACATTTTGCGAGTTCTTTTTAGTGCAATGACCTCTTTTTGTAATTCTGTGATTTGTTTTTTGCATAGCAAACATTTGCTCTTAGCTATTATTTAAATGATTCAATTTGCAATTATTGATATAAAACTTTTGTATTCAATTGATTCAATTGTTATTTGATAAGCGACTTTACAGATTACACATCATGATGTCTCACCTATGTTTTTTAATGCTTCATTTTTATCAAGTGGCTTTTTACAAATCTAAAAGTTAAAAGACCTGTTTTGGTTTTCTTATGACATTTGAAGCATCTAAAAATTTATTTAGATTGAAACTTTTTTTAAAACATTTGAAGTGTTTTTGAATTAATAATTTATTTTTATATTAAAGTTAAACTAATTAAAAAGACTTTATCATATATAATTATTATAAAATTAAATATTCACAGTTAATCATACTTTTAAATTAAATCTAAAAGTTATTTATGTAATTAACATAAATTACTTTAAATTTAAAACTTAAGTTTTTTTATATTATTATTTTTTAAAAAACACGATTTTCGACGATTTAGTCGATTTTAAGAGCAATTAAAAATAATCAAGATTATTGGATATCTTAATTATAAAGCAGTGCTTAATCCATTTGAAATCTTTTGATAAGATTGAATTCTTTAAATAGCATATATATTCTTCTCTAGAGAAAGAATCTGAAGATCAAATTGAGTTTTTCTTGAAAATGGCAAAAACTTTTTCTACAGGAGCTAGATTAAACTAATAAGAACCGAGATACATGACTGAAAGATTGTACAACCTGAACTTTACAAAACAATCACACTTTTGTTAAATGTTGCATTATCCAAAATTAGAATTACTTTTTCTCTCGAATTAGGAGTTTCATTGTCGAGATATTATATTAACTAGAGGTTGAAGAATATAAAAGTTGAACTATTATTTTTTTCAACATTTATTCTATATGCTAATTAGCCATTGCTGAATGCAACAGCTATTAAGTTAACATTGAATATTCTAACCAATTCGTCATATAATACTTTCTTAGTCCTTTAACTCCAGGATTTTCTTAGGTATGACTAGCTTAACAAGCTGCTTTCATCTATGTTTATTAATAATTTTCCTTAACTCATTGAGTCAATATAATGCATTGCTGCAAGTTGCCTCTATTATTTGCATTCAGGATTATTCGCTCTCACATCAATTTAGTAAACTTTCTTTACTCACATTCCAAATTCATTTTTTAAGATTTTTCGTATAATTGATTAAGACACTGAGACTTAAATATCTTAAGTTTAGCGTTTCTTGAACCTACATGATTGATTTAATTTAAGATTCATTTTTTTTTTAGCTTTTTCAATAAACCATTTGACATGTTTAATTAATTTCTATCTTTTATACAAATTTGTATGGCTTTCTTATTCTGGTTTTTAAACTTTAAGCTGTGATTATTTTATTTAGTTTAAACATACTCATTTAAAATCTTTGCGTCAATTAAGCTTTTTAGCATCCATTATTAAAGTAAAGATCATTTATTAATTTGTCTTAAATGACTGTTTTAGTTTGTTTTTTAATACTTAAGTCCAGATTTTCTAATAAAATTTATAAATAATTGCTAACTGTAAGAATAAATTTAGCTATTTCCTTTTTTGCGAGCACAATTTCTTGAGTTTCTAATTGACTCTAGCTTTTATTGGCATCATTATTTATTTTTGAAATTCAAATTTATTCATATTTGCCTTGTAAAGTGACGGTTTTTTTTCTAGTTTTTAAATCTTCACTTCGTGATCAGTAATTTAATCTAATGTTAAGTAACTTTTGCTAAGTTATCATTAGTGGGCTAACTTAGCATTCTTTTTAGGTTCAGTATCATTGAGGTTTATAGAATATTGTTCACATTTTTTAATATTTTTGTTCATTAGAAATTCCTGAATTAGTTAGTTTAATTAAACTTTTGCTTATCGGGGTTTCTTAGCCATTAGTTATTAAAGTAGAGTCTTACATATAATCTCTTCTTCTTAAGATGAATCCTCACTGGCAAAGTCTCTGTTCTATGAGGCGTCCAATTCATTCTAATTGATATAGGAATTGTTTAATTCTCTATAAAATTTTCTAATGTCTTAGTTATGGTTTTAAACTTTACTTCATCTGTCTTGTTTTAGTTTTTTAATTTTAAAGCAAAGTGACATCTCTAAAGAAGAATCAATTGTTTTAAAAAATACTTACATATTTGATTAAAATTAATAATTTATTATTTTAAAATTAATCTACTAATTAATAAGCCTGTCCTTTTTAGCTCAATTGGTTTTCTAACTCTTTTTTAAAATATTACAAAATGGAAATAATCTTTAGGCAATTCATGTAAGTTAATTCTAATCAAAAATTGGAGATAAGAAAGAATTTTATGACTTTTTAACTCAAATGGGAGGGGCTTATCTACCTAAGATAAATTACTCAAATATTTACCTATTTAAAAGCATCTTAAGAGGGAAAAAAGAGGTAAGATTATAGTTAATAATTTTGGATTGTATCTAAAACGAAGTGATTGTATCTGCTGTTCCTTAAAAAGAGGGACTTGCAGCAGATGACTTTCTTTAATACGCAGAAAATAAGCCATCATTACTAAAGGTTTGCCAGATCAATGTGATTGGCTCCACCTTGATAAAAAGTGGATCACAGATGTACTGCTTTCACTGGATCCAGATGGAGTGAATGAAATTATACAAAATGCAAAACAATTAAGGAGAATTAGACTAGATAGCTTTTAAAATAACATAGTGCATATGAAGCCATAGTTTGCAGAAGCCCTAAACAACTCCATAACATTCAGCGGTAAGCATTTATTTGATTAATCGTTGTACAAGTGAATAAAGGAAGGTCTGCATATTTATTAAAGTAAAGCACCAAAATAAAATCAAGGCCATCAGAATAAGAGGAGTCTAAACAAAATTTACCATCATAATCAAAATCCAAACACAAGATTATGGACTAAAATATAAGGGTAAGGGACGAAATGAACTATTTGAAAAATTAAATTTACCACCTCATCAATTATAGTAGCTTGTGATGCACCTTCATGAAGGAGGCGTCATTGACTAGGAGGGGAATCCTCTAAACAATATACCTAGTAAATAAAATAATAATTTTATGATATTAAGTGATTAATAATAGTTTAAAAAATTTCATTTACTAGACTAAAACTTATTAATTTTAAACTTTAAATATCTTATTACATAATTTAATAAATATCGGGAACTTTTTTAATTTCCTAATGAAAACAAAAAAGTATTTGTGATAAGTTTCTTATTAATATTATATTCACATTTATATTTCAATTACCCCTTATCGACTTCTGCCTATATACTTTTATCAACTTAGTTACATTCGATAAAGTAGGGATTTTAAATTTATGAACATAAAAGGGGTTTATAGGGAATTAAATTAATTAAACTTGAATTATTTATTAAAAATGATCCAAACCTTCAAAATGCATCGTACTCATGATAAATCAAACTGTGACTTAAAAATACTAGTTTCATTTATGGATTTTACAAAACAAACAAAAGTATAAAATTGGAGATGGATTTAAAAAATATTTTGAAATTTTTTGTTATAGTTTGTAATACTTTGTTAAAGTTGTGATAGTTTTTATAGTTAAATCAAAATGATTCACAATTATTTATCAATTAAGTTTAAATATAAACCTTTTAATAGAATCATAATAATATTCTTAATATAACATTAAGTAACATTCTATAAGTAAAGAGTGCTTAACTCTGATTAATCTACTAAAAATAATTGTTGCCAAAATTAGTAACTATAGCAATTATTTAAGCTTGCGAAAAATTAAACTAATATACTTAAATCATGAGTAAAAAAATGTAAAATAGAATATCTTTTAAAAAAACTAGAATAAATTAAGCAATTTCGATCAGGAAACATCGAACTTTACAGCTAAATTATTTTATTAAGAATAATTAACAGAGCTTAAAAATGAAGAATAAAAGACCAAGATTTTGTAATTTTTGAAATAATAAAACATTTTAGGGAAAAAACTTATAAAGATGTCAAAATTTAACTTAAAAAGAAATTCTAAAAAGAGATTTTAAAAGTCCATAGGAATTGGTTGTTAATA
>ARYC01012919.1:0-15186 GCA_000711775.1 Oxytricha trifallax
TTAATATGTGAACTTATTCATTCGCTTAAATCTAAGACTTATTTATATACACAAAATCTCCCTTCTCTTGCGCATACTTTAGCTTTATCATCGCAGACTCTCTTAGCAGCACTCTTAATAAAATCGACTGTATCTATCTTCAAATGATGCATCAGATGGTAGAGCAGCAATTTCTTATAATGACCTTTCAATAACCCCCAATATAATTCAATTCCATTGAACTAAGGGCTGTAAGGAACATTAAATACAGGTGTTATATTTAGCCTTTCATATTCCTTCCTTGAGTCTTTAGTTTTATGAACTGATAAGTTATCAACGAATAGAATAATCACTTAGTCAGCGTACTTATCTCTGAGTTATTGCAAGAACTTAATATATTATTCAGTCTTTATAAGACGAGGGTGAATAACATAAGTCTCGAGGCCACTATCTTCACTTATTCCTCCAAGAATAGCATGAAGTTAAACCTTAACCTTTTAGTCATAAACTTCTATATTACTATACCTCTTGTACCAAGACCTTGATATAAAGGTATTGAATGTAAATACAGCTTCATCAGGCGTGTATAACTTTATATTATGCTCTTAAGACCTCTACATTTAATCGAATATAAAATTTAAATTATTCTTTTAAAATGGAACATTGAAGTCAATCACTCTCTTAATGCGATTGACTGTCTTGTAAGATATTCCATTCTTTTTATATATGTTAGCTATCGATTAAGCAGATATGTGAAGCTCAGGAAATTGGCGATGAAACATCACAGCCCTCTAGGCTAGAGAGAAATGAGCCCAGTATTTAAGAGTCTTATCATTAATAAGATATTCAATATGATGCTGCCAAAATTTTAAGGGTCTCTTAGGCTTAGAATTAAGATGCTATCTCTTTAAATTCAATGCTAATAGACAGTGAGACGTCACAGTAGCAGGAGATTTATGGAGTAGCCTTGCTATAGATGTGTAATTTAGAATAGGTTTGAGTTGATCACTATAATCATCGCAACTATAACGCAACTTAAACAATAAATATATATACTCACTGTGATAAACAGACCCCAAACCTCGCATATACTCACTTAAATTACTAATATTTAAACATTAAACCCCTACATAAACCCTATTAAAACCCTAATAAAGTATGCACTAATAGTCTACTTTTATCAATCAAAAACTCAATCAAACTACTGAAAGGGTTTTGGGGTTTTGATTGTCCTTCTTTTGTAAATGCTAATTATTTTGTTTTACATGTCTAGTTATTTTTGCGAATGAAAATTGTCTTCCTTAATCTTGCTCTAATTAAATGTTTAGGTTTTAGTTTATAATATCTACTAGATTACTGGTTTAATAGTTTTCTTAGATGTTAAGTGAAGATCCTCTTGCATTGTGAAATTATTAATTTGCTTCTTAATTTTACCTATTTTTATAGTTTTCAAGATCATAGTAGTTACTTATTTCGTAAGAATCTGAGTTTCTTTATTAAGCGAAAATACTATTGTTCTATTGATTATATTGAGTCTTTCTCTATTGTTGGTCATGATCTATAAAAGCGTTTTTGAAGTATTCTCCTTAGTACCCCTTTACTTTAAGGACCTCCTGAGGTTTTATTTTATATATTTTTTCATGTTTAATTTCTCTGGCAATCGAGTTATATAAAGGCTTCTTCGCAAAGTTAAAAACTTAGCCTTAATTTTTCTGTAATTTTTGGGGAGTTAGACTTTACTGTTATGTTGAAAGACCAATATATCTGATTTTGTTGATGGGACTATTTATTCTCTTTTCTTTAGGATTGATATTGTCCTCAAGTGAATTAATTTACTAGTCTTGTAGATTTTACTTTACTGAGTCTTTTTTGTTAATGAGGATTTGAGGTAGCTTAATTTGTTGAGCAAAATGTTAGCTTTCTTGAGACTCCATTAATTGTTCAATAGATAAATTACTAAATCTCTCATGCTTTTATTGCAATTGTCTGCTTGCTAATATTTAAGAATTAATGTTGTTCATATCTGAGGCTTAACCTTCGCTTTCTTTAGTTGAAATTACAACCTATTGTTATTCATTTCTTTGATAAAAAGATTGAGAAGTCAATGAAAACATTAATTCCGAACTTTCAATCTTAGAATCCTAGGCTGTGAGCTGTTTCTATTTCACTTCTAATTGAGAGATATTTTGATTTTTTCTTTAATTTGGAGATGTGGAGAAATGCCCTTTATTCTAAAAAAAGGACTTTCCATCTTATAAATGATTGATTACTTTCTGAAATCTCAATGTTGAGCTTCCCCTGTTTTTAATTGCAATTTGGCCATTATTAAAAACAGACTACATATTTTGACCTATGGTATTATATCCCAAGGTGCTCTTTGTAATATTTGCAGTATGATAATCCTCTCTTTTTTTGAATATCTGATTTGGATCTACTAACTATACCATTAGCTTTCTGTTTTATGGGTTTTCTTAGTTATATACTTCTATTTTTGAATGAGGCATTTCATTGAAATTACTGGCAAACAGAGATGAAGATCTCTTATCTTGAGGACCTGAACTTTAATGACTGCTAAAACTTCTTAATTGATTTGACTGGCCTATCTAGTAATCTGGAGATACCGCTTAACTCCCATATATCTTAACTTTTAATTGATTTTTCCTTAAAATACTACGATTTGTTTTCCACTCGGAAAGTTGCTAGTTTTTGAGTTTATTTCCAATTAAACTACTTCCAAGATTTAAAATAATTACAATTAAAGTTAAAAAACTAAATTAATAAGATTATGAGAAGGAGAGATATTTTAAGAAAACATACTTGACTAGTTTTTAGCCGTTTTTATTCCAATCATTAAAGTATGATTTTAGCTTTGCTGAGGGGAGTTAGGTTAAGTAATAGGTGCCAGTTTTTTATTAGTGGGAAGCTAGTTTGTGAGTGATAAACAGAACTTTTGGATATAAATCCAAAATAAAATGCTTGTTTTTATTTTAAAACCAATAATATACAAAGTAATTTATATCAAAAATTAAAAAAGGCGGAATAGCGGGAACCAGATGGAAAGTTCAGAAGGAAGAAGCTCAAGGAGAAAATTACCGGTCTACATGGAAAAAGAAGAGGTAAAACCACAATAGCAGAGATCCATCCAAGATTACTTTGAATATTCAAAGCGGCAACCAACAAATCAGAAGAGAATTTACCCAAATGTTGAAGTTACTAATAAAAATAACTACAAAAACTTAAACAAATACACTGTCACACTAGACAACAACCGACAGCTCCATTTTTTTAACCTCAAAGGCAAGCAGAAGGTTGGGTAAAGAGGAATGAAAGATTTGCTGAGAATTAGCGCAGTAAAAGAAGAATAGAGACTATTAGCAACAAAAGATAGATAACTGCCTTACAAGTTGAACTAAAGATTTGTCTGCAAAACGTTAGAGGATTGAATTCAAAACTCAAACAAGACTCAATGTTAAAGGAATTGGAAGATAGGAACCCATACTTTATTGCTCTCGTTGAAACGAGACTCCAAAGAATTATTGGATTAAACAGTTAGAACATAACACAAACGCAACTTGCGAGAAATGGAGGAGTGCTCACTTTAAATAGTGGCAAATACTAAATTAAAACTGTAAAAACCCTTAGATAGTATTTGACCTGGAACATACTAAACGCAGGAGGATTCCCGGTTCATATGATAACAATGTATATACCACCTTACTAAAATGATGAAGTGAAAGAGCTCCAAAATAGAGTGATATTCATGATTAGATCAATCAAATAGAAATGTAATAAATAAAGAATAATAGTAATGGGTGACTTTAATTTTCACCTAAAAGACTTCGGCAAAAGATTAAAAAAAGATGGACTGATGCAATCAATTCCCGAAGGAGTGGGAACTCACACAAAGGGAAACTAGCTCGACTAAATATTTTCAAATGCAGAAACAAGAGAATGGAAACTTGATCAATTGAGACTTACAGATCATAATCTGGTCCAAGTAAAGTTAGTGATGAAATTCACGAACAACGACCTGAAAATGACTGACAAGGAAAAGACAGTAAGGATTAGTGATGTTAGGAAGTAGTGCTGGAAAACATTCATAGAAGAAAAACAAGACTTGAGACCAGAAGATCTGGAAATGCCAATAGGAAATTGCTTTGAAAGCAAACTGGAAAAACAAAGTAAAGCAAAGAATTGGTATCAATAACCACCATATTGGGCCGTTAGGAATAACATAAAGAATGACAATAGCTCTTACTAAGACACTAAATAACAATGGAAAGAAGCGATAAGGGATATGGAGCATTGCCTTGATAGGAACGATTTAAAAGGATTTTTCTACTTAGTAAAAAGACTTACTAAAAACCAAAAGCAATCCCAACCAATCAAAGGTCTGACAATTGAATAGGAAAGAATCTAACCAGGAGAACAGACTTTGGAAAAGGTAGTGGAGTTTTACAACAAGTTATTCGCTGATGACAGAATTCAAGACTAGGCGAAAAAATAACAATCAGACACAGTAATGAACAATGAATAGAACGGAGAACAATTTTGTGTTGAAACTGATGTAGACAAAGGAATTACAGAATGTAATTTTAACAAAGCAATTGACAGGATGGATTTGACGGAAAAATGCTAGCAAAGTCAGAAAACCTTAAAAGGACTGTAGTCCAAACTATAGTGAAATGGATCAATTAGGGGACATTTCCTTAATACATAAAAGAAGGTAGACTAGTCCTGTCAAGCAAAAACTAAGGGGAACTATACCCGGAAGTTAACAACACCAGACCGATTGTCGTAAACTCACATTTAAGCAAAATTATTGAAAAGGTCATAGTAAACAAAATACAAGACTAAAAGAGTGAAATACTAAAAACAGGTAACTACTAAGAATGGGTTCAAAGAAAACAAAAGCACACATATAAACTTGATAAGACTGCTGGAACACATCAAAATGTCAAGGAGGAAGAGCAAGTGTAGAGAAGCTTACCTGTTCATTGATCTCTAAAAAGCGTATGATTCAGTCTGGAAAGACAAATTAATGAGCATTTTACAAAGAGTAAAAACAGACTTTGACGCCAAAGTGATTAGATTGATCGAGGAATTATACAAAAACAACAGAATAACATATGAAGGAGAAGAAATAGATGCCTAAAGAGGTGTAGCTCAAGGAAGCAGATTATCGCCTATGTTATTCAATATTTATCTTCAAGACGCAATCTTTTCACAACCAGAGTTGAAATCATTAGTAAGATAAGGCAAGCTGCTAGCTTTCGCAGATGATTTACTCATAAATGTAAAAAACAAGCAACAAATGGAGAGAGTAATTTCATGTTTTAGAGAGATTGAAAAATCACACAATCTAAAACTTAATACAAAAAAAACTCAGTTTTTGACTGATTCGAAGGAATTTGTGGGAATTCAAAAAGTTCAGGAAATCAAATACCTAGGCATGAACCATTGCCTTGACACTAAAACCTTACTAAAGAACACATGGGAAGGAATAAAAAAACAAACGATGTTCTACCAAAATCTTACGAAATCAAACAACCCCACAATTTGTGACACAATAATGGTTGCCCAAATAAGATCGTTAGTCATTTACAAATAAACACCTCTTGTGGCAACAAGGTACATAAAAATAGAGGAAATTGATAAGATAGAGTTGCAATTAAAAAGACTGGCTTTCAAAACCCCAAGAGATATCAACAACAAGATCTTAAGGAACGCCACCTAACTCAAGGAAAATGGCACAAGGGAAATAATTGAATAATTGGTTTTGAAAAACATGAAAAAAGTAAACTCTAACTTGGAAAAATTCATAATAACCAAGAAAGCTAAGGAGGAAGTACACCAAAGTAAGAAAGACCTTGGGAAAAAAAAGAAACTGTTCATAACAAAAAATGTGATGGATACAATGATGGCAATTAGCCAAGGACGGACGGTAGTTAGCTACGGCAGAGCCATTATTGTAACGTACACAAAAAATTTGTAAACACCCTACATATGAAAAACTAGGCAAAAAACTGCAACCTCATGAATGGAGCAGGGGACCCCACTAGGTTTTCATAGGTAGTGAGGAATCACAGACTAATTGACCTTGTAGGCAAGACCTAAAAAGTTTTAGCTAATATGATATGGCTAGACACCAAAATAAGAGGACTTGAGGCTAATGGATACTACCAAAAAGTCAAGAAGTTATTTAAAATAACATATGTCAAAAAACAATAAATAACATCAGCTGAAGTTGACAATAAACAGGAGTGAAGGAGGAAGCTGAATATTCAAAATTATGAATGATTTGCCATGAGTTCAGTAATGAATTACAAACTTGCATTTTATACTTGGCACATTTGAATTTTGTATTTTAATTACCTACAGTTATTATCTATCTCATCTAATATACTAAGTATTATATCAGAAGAGTTGGCTTAGTGAGTCTGGTAATAATTGGAAGAATAGCCATTTATTTGGAATTATGCTAAATCTTAATAATCTTACTGCTTGCTATTATTATAGTTATTTTAATTCATCAATTGTATTTAGTTCATTGTTTTACTTTTTTAGCTTGAACTTGTTTCATTTTATTTTTGCTTCATGAACGATGAGTTTATATTTTTGAAAATAAATTTGAGAGTTTTATTAATTTTTTTCTATATAACTTATGAATTATAAAAATTAGACCATATTTGCATTCTCTTTTAGATTTTATTTCCTGAGGTCCATACTTTAAATCTATGGATCTGCAAAATCAAATAAGATTGCATCTTTTTTAAGTTTTAATACTGCACCTTAAATTGGCATTGATTATTTTTTTACTTTCATTTATTTTTTCTTTACTGACTACTGTCTCTATTTTACAATGAGTTTATATTATTGTTGTGATAGTATTGACTGTTTTTGAGTATCTTATTTATATGTGATTCAATTGAGTTCTTAAAAGTAATGTGAGAGACAAGTTTTCTTTTTTATAGATAGAGAATATTTTAAGATGTATATATTTATATTAATAATTATCCTTAGCCTCATTCTACATTTCTATTAAACCTATCAATTATTTAACATAATCTAACCTAATATTGCTTAAATGTATAAAAGTAAGATTGATTGAAAATATATCTGTATAAGTTTATTAAAAAAGAATTTAAATAAGTGAACATTATAAATTCCTAAGTTTAGTTAAATTTATGATTAATTGATTAAATTATTAATAATTTTAATGCCACCAAAGCGATACTCAGATTTGCAGAAGAAATGCTTAATGTTCTATAGAGACTATCTAAAGTTTGCCAAGACCAAGGAGGATGTAAGCATTAATTTAGGTGTATGTTTATTTATTACTTTTAATGTATAAAGAATAATATATTCATTAAGATATTTATATAGATAAATTTTTAAAAATCGATTTAATTGTAGCCCTTCCAAATTTATGATCCATACACTCCATTTTTTCATTGAATTTGTATTTAACTTATCAATTTAACAGCCAATGAGACAGAACATTCAATTATATGCGAGGGAAACACTGGAACGATTAAGAGAAGTGCCTAAGAGAAACTACATGTATTGTGAATTGGTTTTGAGACAGGAATCTCAAAAATTATCACTAATTAAGCAATCTGGAGTTGATAACGTGTCTATGTTCACTCCCAAATCTAGTTAAAATAAATCAGATACACCTCCACAGCAATGAAATCAATAAAACATAAGGGATAGATGAGAGAAGCTTTTGCTTAAATATATCATATGCTAAAAAATTGATTGAAATTTGTAAATAAACTTATGATTTTTAATTCTATCTAAAATATGCAAATTAAGACTTTCATAAATGGATTAGAGAGAATTATAATAATTATCTCATAAGAAAATCATATTATAATAATTATAATACTAAATTTACAATGTCAAGTGATTAACAAATAGACCCTCTGACAATTGTTCATATTGTATTTGTTACTCTTGAATCAGTATCTCTGGGAGTATTTATATATTTCGTTACTAAGTATACCAAACAATTTCGAGACTCCAAGGATCCTTACACTATAGCTTTATATATTTGATAAAATGTTATTTCATGTAATAAAGAAAAATAATTATAAATCAGAGTAATAAATTCTATATATAAAGCTTGCTTCGTATTCATTATAATGGCTATCTTAACAAAAATAAGCTTGAAAATCTATCAATTCTCTCCATTCGGATGCGGTGATACTATTTAATGCAGGGATGTAGTTTACTGCTCAAAGCAAGTCTCCTATTATATACCCACTGGACTACTAACTGTGGCTATACTTATAAACGTGTTCAGGTGGCTTATATTGATTATGTAGTATAATAGTAAGAAGAAAAATAATAGCATATGCCATACTGGTGGGGATTTAGATGAAGAAACTTAATTGTAATTTAATACTTTTATTAATTTGGGAAAGTTGAGTATATCTAATTCGTAAATCAATAAATTATTTAATATATGTTTTGTGATAGAAATATTTTAATTTTTCGAAACTTAACTTAAAATTTCATTTAGCAACAATAAATAAACAAGAAACCTGCAAAAAGAAAGGAAGCTAAATCTTCTCCTTATCATAATGTGCTTCATTTCACTGACTATTATAGTCTTCAAATTGATTTATAATTGTAATGTAAGTTTGGCAAATTAGTCTTATGCAATAATTGAAAACTACATGTTCTTGCTGTTGATGTTTGCTATTAACATATTTGCTGTGATTATCTATATCTATGCGCAGAGATACTTTTCCAAATACTACTAGAAGCAAATTGAAAATAATCAGGACATTTTGGATTCTGAGCAGCTACTTGATATTAAAAGCTCAATAAAGTTTCTTAGAATTTTTATGCAGTCAATCTGTGTAATAGTGATAGTGAGGCTTATTATAATTATACTCTATGATTTGAGCTACAGTTACACCTTGTTTTACTTTCAACCTCCAGAACTCATCATAGAAACTATTTTGATTTATCTTACTGAAATTGGCCTAATTTTAATGATGTCCCAATCAATTAAGGAGACCACTAAGACCTCAAAGCGTAGTGAGTCATTTTTCCAAAATACAAACACCCCCTATTAAATGCTGACTCCAGACTAGAAACGAAGAAACTTGGGTGATGGCTTGGACATGGACATTTCTCAGGGAGATATATTGCAAGAAATTGAATAAAATTTACTAAAAATTACTGCATTTCAACAATTTGACAGCTAATAAAGTAATAAAAGCAATAATTTTCTGTCAAGTCCTATTGCTTCGTAATCTATATAATAGAATATTTTTTTTAAAAATTATCCAATAAAGATAATTAAAGCAATTAATTTCTAACTATTATATATAGAAATTTAATTATAGCATTTCTACATAAGACTGAAACTTAATCGTCAGTAGTAATAAATGAATCTGAAACAAGCCCATAGGATATTTTATAAAAACTTTAAAATTAATAAAAATAATGAAAATAACTCTAAATTTTTAAATGAATCCTTAGCTTTATAATCTTAATTTATTTTAAAATTGTCTATGAAATATCCACAATTATATCTCATGGAATTATTAAAATTGAATTGTTAAGTTTATGTTAATTATTAATTAATTTCTCTGTTTTTATATTGTAGTTATTTAAAAGTGATATCCTTAATACTTCAAATATTATTATTTTTCTTTCTTCTATCGAAAACATGCATGATATTCCCAATAATATTAGAATGATGAGATATGTTGCTGCCTCCGCCTTAACTGCTAGAATTGTTAGTGGGTGAATTTCTATTAGTTATAGACTGTTTCTTTATTCTCTTAATTTTGATAACATCATCGTTTACTACGATATTGCTGTTTGGGTTTTTAATGCGTTCCTTACTATTTGGCTGAGATTTACCCAGTCCTAGCATCATTTTGGAAGTAGAGGATGAACCTGGGTTTTAGAGTGGCTGATTGCTTATTTAACTTGAGTTGTAGTTTTGTTGATTGGCAGTTGCAAGATTTTAAGATTTTAAGTTTAAGTGATGTTTCATATCAGAGTTGCATCGCTAGACACTGCTAGCTTTTAGTATTTTTGGATCATTGACTTGGTTAGAGTTTTTAGTAGAGGACTGGTTTGAGTGATTATTCGATTGAGGAGCAACGTAGATTCTCTTAAATTGCTCTTAAAGTTATTAATTTTGCTGTTTTTACTTAGTAATATCGTCACTCTCTTCTCTAAGCATGATAATTTACTAATCTGGAATGGGCAGATCATCATCTTTCTTGTTTCTTGAGGCTTATTGATTCATAAACTGCTATTGGAGTTTCTAGTTTTTTATAGAACTTACGTCCTTCAGTGCTCCACCACCAATTTTTGGTACATGCATTTAATTTTGGTTGAAAGTTGGTGTCTGGTTGGTCATCATTTTTGAGCTGCTTGATCCCCCATGTTGCATTGGGGTATCTCCTTCTAAAAATGTTTGGGCTGGGCTTAGAATCTAACTCAATCCATGCACAGATTAAATGATATTTCCAAGAGGAACTGGTTGTTGTTACTGTACCTTGCTAGACTTCTTCTTAACATACTTACTTGAGTCTTTGATGATACGAGGCTTACCTCCATAAGTGTCTTCACTGCCGAATCTTATGTTGCTATTTGTATCTGAAATATCTTAAGAGTCAATTTTTGCACTTCCAGTTCCATAGTCATTCATCATATCTTAAAACTCTGAGTTTTATAAAATTTTATTAACAAAGATTAGTTATTTGCTTATAGATTGAACTTATTAATATTTAGTCACTAAAAATTCTAATAAAGCTAATTCAGTTAATGTTAGTTATATAATTTGAGTAAATCTATGGATTCTATCTCTAAATTATCATGTTTTTGTCATTTGTAAAACTTTAGTTTCCTTTATTTGACCCTTATGTTTCATAGTGATGTGGAGCAGTATCATTCCTGTTACTTCCTGGCTTCATAAATGACCCTTTAGTGTTGTGAAAACTGCCATTAATGGTTTAAGTATCAAAGCTAACATTTACCTTGTCATATGTCATTGTGAAGTTTGACATGCTCATCTCTACTAAGTTATTACAGAATGAGCACTGCTTATATTTCTTCATTTTTTCTTTGAAAAGTTCTTTTTACTCTCTCATTTTGGTTTTAAGATCTTTTAAGGTTTAGTTGAGTCTCTCATTTAACTCATATAATTTGGTATTACTAATCGCAATTTTGTGATACTTTTAATTTGCTTTATCATTTTCGTCCTCTAATATTGAAATTCTCTAGTTTAAAATCTTGATGGAGTCCTCTAGCTTTTTAGAGTAAGCGAGCCAATCTTAATCTTGGAATTCTTTCATGCACTTAAAATCTAGTTTAGGTATAGAGGGAGACCTATCTCTAGATTTGTTATGTTTGTTTTATATTTTAGAAGCAATTAGATCTATAGAAGTGTTCATAAGATCATCAAATGCTACACTCTTGTTGTTTTAGTGAATATCAAAAGACTTGTTCATTCCAGATGTCAATCTATTGTCCTCGAGTAAGCTTTTAAGCTTGTCAAGCTCTTTCTTTTTTTTCTTTAATTCATCGTCTTTCTTGAGGCATTGGTTTTCCTTTTCAGCCAGCTGCTTCTAAAAATTAGTTAATTGCTCTTTCATTATTGAAACATCACCACTTTCGGTCATGGACTATGATTAAAGATCTTTAATTTGCCTCATAAAGTCCTCAGCTTACTACTATGCGAAAGTTTAGAGTGATTCTTTATCAGAGGAGAGTGAGAGCACCTGATCTTATAGCGCATTGTTTTTCATTGTCAAATCTTTTATCATTTGCAGGAGGGCTTCATTAGCATCACCATTGGAAAGTAGCCGATTTATGATTTCTTTGTTAAGGATTAAGTTTTGTTAGAGATCTTTTATTTAAGACTAGAGTTTCCTGATGAGGCTTTGAGATTGCTAAGATTAAGCTAAACTACTGTTTTCTTGATTTTATTAAGACTCATCTACAGATTGATTAATAAAGCTATTTCAATTAAGATGATATCTAATTTTCTCATAAAAGCGATTAAATAAATTAAAACTATTTCCTGAGACTCCTTTTAGATGATTATGTTTGGAGAAAGCATTAAAAGATGGAGTGTGATCAAATGATTATGATAGTATTTATTTCATTTGACTTTGGTTGCTTTGGCTTAGGTTCCCTCCGTGAGAGGATGGCACCCTCAGATTAGGGGCATTGCTATTTACATGAGTATGTGAATCAGCTTTATATGGACGTCTATCTCCCATTAATTATATAATATTACTGAAAATAATTACATAATATTTGGGAAGGTTTATTTAAATAATAAATTTAAATAAAATATTTATAGAATATTTTAAGAAAAATTTATCTGGAATGACTTAAGTTTATTCACACTTTATTCAATTAAATAATATAAAGCCCATTACAAAACAGATTTTATATTTTGATATTCATATTTTCTTATTTCATAATAAATAAATTATTTGCTATGATTTGAATTTAATTTATATAACAAATTGTAAATTTTAACATATAAAAATAAATGATAAAACTAAACTTCAAACTTATCATTTTTCTCATTCATCTTTCAATTTGTGCAAATATTGCCTATTGTAGGCAGGCTAGGACTGATTTGCTGCAAGTTAGTGATAAACTTACAATTTAAAACTCAAAAATGAATAACTAAATTGTTCAGTCACGCAAACAAGAAACTGAGTTTTAACTTTGGCCCTTCTCATACACAAATGAAGTAAGAAAATAAAGAGGATTTTACATGTGATATTTTATTTAAATCTCTTTTTTTCATTCAAAGTAAATCATTTATGTTTTGAATATAGTTCACAAATAACTTGACTTTGGAAGGTGTGGTATGCGTAGCTTTTGATCTTAATCAATTCATTAGAAATTGCTATGAATATAATAAAAATCAGAAATGGATTCTAGTCACTATGTTTGACGATATATCTACAAATGAACTATTAAATTGGGCTTTCAAATATAACATCATTTCTCTAATAATTGCAACTGATACTCAAATAGATTCAATGGGATACTTTGCTGAACCTGTAAGTTAATTGTTTCTTTAATTTGTGGCTTAAATATAGAAATTGATATCTTTGATTGGATTAGAGTAGTTTGAAGAGTTAAAGCAGTTGTCTTATTAAAATTCAGGTTAATAGTATGTAGCAGATATTAATCATACGTATAAAGTGGATTGCCCCACTCTTAATCTTATAGCTAGTCAACTATATCCAGTGCTTTTGTGTACAGCCTCAGTTCTAATAATTTGGATATTTTTGGTATTCGGTGTATATTTCGATTAGAATAATATAGTGCAAAAAGCCTTGATCATCATACCACTCTTTCAATTGTTTAGACTAGGAATTTACATAGTATTTCTGTAGGAATGTCCATTCTAAGATCAACTTCATACTCGATATTTGCAAATGACATTTGTCACAGTCTCAACTATCTATCACACAATTACTGTTTCTGTGCTCTTTCTAATTAGTAAAGGTTGGGTTTTCATGAAACCTTATTTAAATAGGGATGAAGCAACTCAAGTGACGTTAACTATGGGTGGAATTTATCTCATATATAGCGCATTTTATGTGTCTTAAGACGTCAAAAATGTGTAAAATATACTAAATTGGACTATTAATATAATTGATGTTGCTATGATTTATGTAATTACTAAAAATAACATTATCAATATCTTTTCATTGAAGCAGCATCACGATATTATGATTGGAAATATTGGCTAAGATTTGAGTTATAGTATTAGAATAAAAGTTCAACTATATAGGAGCTACACTATTCTAGTTTTGGCTTACTTTATCTATGAGCTATTTGCAAACGGTATTTATTTATTAACTCAATCATAAGAAGAGAGTTAAACTTTGGATCCATTAAGCGTAATCTTTCAATTTTACTTCGATTTGATGATCACTTCAGCAATAATGTTAATTTTCAGACCAAGGTAGTGGCCTGACTATTTTTTCATTTAAGTTAGCTCAGCTTCGTTACTCAGTCCAGAGGAATAAGTCTAGTACATCAACTAATAGTACAATGATGGAATTAACAGGCTACTGTAAGATAGATTAAATGGGTTCTTATAATTTTGGAATTATTACTATACTTATTTAAAATTTAAAATAAAATATTTTCCTAAAATCATATATCTGAATCATAATTTCATCATTAATAAGACCTTGTTATTTAGAACAAAAAGATTTTGAGATTTCATTGCATTGTTTTTATGTTTTCATTGTAATTTAAGAAAATGTTATTTATGAAAAGTTTTTTTTCTTCAAAGAGAAGGGTTCTAATTAAATGATAGACAGCAATTATATCATCCACCAATTTTAAAGTTAAACTTGATAAATTAACAAAAATTTGAAAGTTTTGACAGTAATAGCAATAGTTTTGATTAAAGCGATTAAGTATTCATTCTAAATCCTTACTCATTAGATTCAAAACCCCAAAACCCTTTCAGTAGTTTGATTGAGTTTTTGATTGATAAATGTAGACTATTAGTGCATACTTTATTAGGGTTTTAATAGGTATGTAGGGGTTCAATGTTTAAATATCAGTATTTTAAGAGAATATATGCGAGGTTTGGGGTCAGTTTATGACAGTGAGTATATAGATTTATTGTTTAAGTTGCGATATGGATATGATGAATATAGTGAATAACTCAAGCCTGTTCTGAATTATACGTCTATAGCAAGGCTACTCCATAAATCCAATCTCCAGCAACTGTGAGGTCTCACTGTCTATTAGCATTGAATTTAAAGAGACAGTAGCTTAATTCTAAGCCTATAAGACCTCTAAAATTTTAGCAGCATCATATCGATTATCTAATAAATGATAAGACTCTTAAATACTGGGCTCACTTCTCTCTGGCCTAGAGAGCTGTGATGTTTCATCGCCAATTTCCTGAGCTTCATATCCCTGCTTAATCTATAGCGAACATATATAAAAAGAACGGTATATCTTACAAGACAGTCAATCGCATTAAGAGAGTGATTGACTTTAATGTTCATTTTATAAGGATAATTTAAATTATATATTCGATTAAATGCAGAGGTCTTAAGAGCATAATATAAAGTTCATACACGCTGATGAAGCTGTATTTACATAAAATACCTTTATATCAAGGTCTTGGTACAAGAGGTATAGTAATATAGTAGTTTATGACTAAAAGGTTAA
>ARYC01012921.1:0-11414 GCA_000711775.1 Oxytricha trifallax
GATAGTCACTCCACTCCTTATATTGTTAAAGTAAATTTCTTATAATAAAAATAAAATCTTCATAAATAATTACATCCCGTTTCAGCTCAAAACAGCTTAAATTTATATAATAAAACATAAAATCTTTGTTAATTGAAGCCAAAAAATGATTGATTTTCATATATAAAAAATTAGCAAAGAATTTTAAAGATTATTGTAATTTTATGATTTTTTAATGAAAAAATGCTAAATTTGGCATCGGTTTTTACTGTTTTTCGATACGAAACGCATACTTTTTGACATTTTCGAAAAGTTTAAAACTGCTCTCCGAAATTTCTCGACCAACCAGTCTTGTTAATTACGGGGCGCTGATCACGAATACGCCATCAAAGCTCTATTTTGGAAAAGGCATCACCACGAACGAGGGCCGGGAAGATTTGATGTCACTCAATTCTGTGTTTTCATAGGCTGAGAGAGCCCGCCTAGGAAATGAAAACACCCTTCCCTAACTATCCCCGCTATTCAGCATTAAAATCATATGTTTCCTTAGTAGATCGAAGTCAGAATTAAAAAATATTTAATGGTTGCCGAGATAGCTTTTGGGAAAGTTCACTGCAATTTCACTCTAAAAGTCATTCTTTGACTATGAGTGTCTAATGTCCTCTGCCTCCTCACATTAATCACTGGGCAATTCTCTCATTATCTTATTGATTTAGAATATATATATATATATACTTGACTTGCGTCACGATGAAGTTGGTCATAGTATGCATAATCGAGGTCGTGTGATAGTAACTCCACTCCTTATATTGTTAAAGTAAATTTCTTATAATAAAAATAAAATCTTCATAAATAATTACATCCCGTTTCAGCTCAAAACAGCTTAAATTTATATAATAAAACATAAAATCTTTGTTAATTGAAGCCAAAAAATGATTGATTTTCATATATAAAAAATTAGCAAAGAATTTTAAAGATTATTGTAATTTTATGATTTTTTAATGAAAAAATGCTAAATTTGGCATCGGTTTTTACTGTTTTTCCGATGACATTTTCGAAAAGTTTAAAACTGCTCTCCGAAATTTCTCGGCCAACCAGTCTTGTTAATTATGGGGCGATGATAACGAATACGCCATCAAAGCGCCACTTTGGACAAGGCATCACCACGAACGAGGGCCGGGAAGATTTGATGTCACTCAATTATGTGTTTTCATAGGCTGAGAGAGCCCGCCCAGGAAATGAAAACACCCTTCCCTCACTATCCCCGCTTTTCAGCATTAAAATCATATGTTTCCTTAGTAGATCGAAGTCAGAATTGAAAAATATTCAATGGTTCGCGAGATAGCTTTTGGGAAAGTTCACTGCAATTTCACTGTAAAAGTCATTCTTTGACTATGAGTGTCCATTGTCCTCTGCCTCCTCACATTAATCACTGGTCATTTCTCTTATTGTCTTATTGATATAGAAATATATATACTTGACTTGCGTCATGGTGATCTTGGTCATAGTATGCATAATCGAGGTCATGTGATAGTCACTCCACTCCTATATTGTTAAAGTAAATTTCTTATAATAAAAATAAAATCTTAATAAATTACATACCGTTTCAACTCAAAACAGCTTAAATTTATATAATAATTTAATAAATCATTGTTAATTGAAGCCTAAAAATAGTTAATATTCATGTATAAAAAATTAGCAATGAGTTTTGAAAAATTATTGAATTTTTATGATTTTTTCATTAAAAAATGCTAAATTTGGCATCGGTTTTTTATACCGTTTTTCGATGACATTTTCGAAAAGTTTAAAACTGCTCTCCGAAATTTCTCGACCAACCAGTCTTGTTAATTACGGGGCGCTGATCACGAATACGCCATCAAAGCTCTATTTTGGAAAAGGCATCACCACGAACGAGGGCCGGGAAGATTTGATGTCACTCAATTCTGTGTTTTCATAGGCTGAGAGAGCCCGCCTAGGAAATGAAAACACCCTTCCCTAACTATCCCCGCTATTCAGCATTAAAATCATATGTTTCCTTAGTAGATCGAAGTCAGAATTAAAAAATATTTAATGGTTGCCGAGATAGCTTTTGGGAAAGTTCACTGCTGCAATTTCACTCTAAAAGTCATTCTTTGACTATGAGTGTCTAATGTCCTCTGCCTCCTCACATTAATCACTGGGCAATTCTCTCATTATCTTATTGATTTAGAATATATATATATATATACTTGACTTGCGTCACGATGAAGTTGGTCATAGTATGCATAATCGAGGTCGTGTGATAGTAACTCCACTCCTTATATTGTTAAAGTAAATTTCTTATAATAAAAATAAAATCTTCATAAATAATTACATCCCGTTTCAGCTCAAAACAGCTTAAATTTATATAATTATATAATAAATCTTTGTTAATTGAAGCCAAAAAATGACTAATTTTCATGTATAAAATATTAGCAATGAATTTTGATAATTATTGTAATTTTATGATTTTTTAATGAAAAAAAGATAAATTTGGCATCGGTTTTTGCCGTTTTTCGATACGAAACGCATACTTTTTGACGTTTTCGAAAAGTTTAAAACTGCTCTCCGAAATTTCTCGACCAACCAGTCTTGTTAATTATGGGGCGATGATAACGAATACGCCATCAAAGCGCCATTTTGGACAAGGCATCCCCACGAACGAGGGCCGGGAAGATTTGATGTCACTCAATTCTGTGTTTTCATAGGCTGAGAGAGCCCGCCCAGGAAATGAAAACACCCTTCCCTCACTATCACCGCTATTCAGCATTAAAATCACATGTTTCCTTAGTAGATCGAAGTCAGAATTGAAAAATAATCAATGGTTCGCGAGATAGCTTTTGGGAAAGTTCACTGCAATTTCACTGTAAAAGTCATTTTTTGACTATGAGAGTCCATTGTCCTCTGCCTCCTCACATTAATCACTGGTCATTTCTCTCATTATCTTATTGATTTAGAATATATTTATATATATACTTAACTTGCGTCACGGCGAACTTGGTCATAGTATGCATAATCGAGGTCATGTGATAGTAACTCCACTCCTTATATTGTTAAAGTAAATTTCTTATAATAAAAATAAAATCTTCATAAATAATTACATCCCGTTTCAGCTCAAAACAGCTTAAATTTATATAATAAAACATAAAATCTTTGTTAATTGAAGCCAAAAAATGATTGATTTTCATATATAAAAAATTAGCAAAGAATTTTAAAGATTATTGTAATTTTATGATTTTTTAATGAAAAAATGCTAAATTTGGCATCGGTTTTTACTGTTTTTCGATACGAAACGCATACTTTTTGACATTTTCGAAAAGTTTAAAACTCCTCTCCGAAATTTATCGACCAACCAGTCTTGTTAATTACAGGGCGCTGATCACGAATACGCCATCAAAGCGCCACTTTGGAAAAGGCATCACCACGAACGAGGGCCGGGAAGATTTGATGTCACTCAATTCTGTGTTTTCATAGGCTGAGAGAGCCCGCCTAGGAAATGAAAACACCCTTCCCTAACTATCCCCGCTATTCAGCATTAAAATCATATGTTTCCTTAGTAGATCGAAGTCAGAATTGAAAAATATTTAATGGTTCGCGAGATAGCTTTTGGGAAAGTTCACTGCAATTTCACTGTAAAAGTCATTCTTTGACTATAAGTCTTCATTGTCCTCTGCCTCCTCACATTCAAAAACCCCAAAACCCCTTAATGAGGTTTATAAGTGCTTTGATTTGTAGGGAATTTGTTAGGGGTTGGGGTTATTAATTAAATGCGAGACAAAAATAGCAAGCTTTTGGGGTCTATATTATGATGAAGAGTATATAGATTTAGTGTTTAAACTGCGCTATGGATGTGATATATACAGTGAATAAATCAAACCAGTACTAAACTATAAGTCTATTGCGCTACTCTTAAAGCGAAGTCCGTCAACTGTGCGCTCCCACTGTCTTATAGCACTATCATTAAAGCAATAGTAGCTAAATTCTAAGCCTAAGAGGTAGTAAAAGTTTCTATAGAAGCATATTGATTATCTTATTAATGAGAGAACTTTGAAGTATTGGGCTCACTTCTCTTTAGACCAACGAGCTACTATGTTTCATCGCCAATTCCCTGAGTTGAAGATCTCTGCTCAGTCTATAGCTAACATCTATAAACGAAATGGTATCTCTTACAAAGGTGTGAATCGTATCAAGAGAGTGATTGATTTCACTCTGCCATTTTACAACAACAACTTAAATTATATTTATAATTAAATGCAGAGAGCCTAATAGAATAATATTAAGTTTATACATGCTGACGAGGCTGTGTTTACCTTCAACACTTTCATCTAGAAGTCTTGGTATAAGAGGCATAGTAATATAGAAGTATATGACTAAAAAGTCAAGGTATAAACAATGGCAATTCTTGGAGGAATTAGCGAGGATGCTGGTTTAGAAACTTATGTTATTCATCCTCGCTCTATTAAGACAGAGCAGTATATAAAGATTTTAGAACAGCTGAGAGAGAAGTACCCTGAATAAGAGATAATACTGTTTGTTGATAATCTTTCTGTTCATAAGACTAAAGAAACAAGGAAGAGTTATGAACAACTTAGAATAACGCCAGTGTTCAACGTACCTTACAGTCCATAGTTTAATGGAATTGAGTTCTACCGGGGTATATTAAAAGGCCATTACAAGAAACTGCTGCTCTACCACTTGATGCATGACCTACCTATCGATACAGTAGACTTTATTAAAAGCTCAGCGAAGAGAGTAGATAATTAATTGGCTTAAAAGTGTGCTAAAGAAGGGAGAGTGAATGTATATAAATAAGTTTTGTAGTTAAGTTAATGAATATATAAGTCACATTTAAAATTCTTTAGAGGGAGCTGGCTTCTCTTTCTTTTCTTCTACTTCTTGCTTCCCTCCTCCTAAGTTTCTTCTCTTGCTGCCAGCTCCAGCATCTATGTTCATTCACTCTGGAGGCTAAATATTTGAATAAAGTCTCTTGCTAACTTCATACTTTGTCTGCGACTTTCGCTCTCTGTGAAGCTTGCTCTATTCCTTCATCAAGAAGATGCCAGTACCAGATTTTTCTAAAGAGTTAAGCTACAAATCTTACTTGAAATATAAGGGTGCTTCTGCAGCTCTGATAGCCAGCTCTCACTTATCTTGATCCCTTGTTTGTCCTTATCTTCTGAAGAGATGCTGTACCTTTTCTTATGAGATTCTTGAATAATTTCTTTCAAGTAATCACCTTTGACTGTTGCAAGCATGCCAAAGAAATAGTTTCTTTCAGGTAGTTTATTTGACAACTACTTCTTAGTAGGCAGGTACTGCGAAACCTCTGTGTCGTTCATAGCATCATCATATAAGTTAGTCACTGAAATCTCTGGATAGTTTGGAATCTCTGCAAACTTTCACATCTTAAGTTTTCAAAGCTTTCTTCTCTTCGCAGAGTATTGCTCTTAGAAATGAAATTTTAGTACCTTCCATCGTTGGCAAGAACAAACCAACTACATAGTTAAGATAAGTTACTATGAGTTCATTACCTTGCTGCACCAGGTAGCGGTGCAAATCCTCCTTGCTTCTAAATCTTTGAATCAATTCTTGTGCTTGCACTCTTTTCATTGCATCATTCATTGACTCCATCTTGTTTACAGATCTAAGAAATGATATTCAAATTTAAGTTTATTGATTTAAATTATATACCTCTGTAAAACTTACTATTAAATATGGGTATCCTATAGGAGGTCAACCTCTAAGAAGGATATGGAGAAGGTTTTGAGAACTGGTTTCAAACTTGAGAGATAGATATCAATTTCTACTGTTATAGTTCCATATTTTTAAATTTAAATTGGTACGTACTTAATTAGGAGCAGCTCCTAAAATGCTAGTACTTAATTAGGAGCATTAATTAATGCTAGTACTTAATTAGGAGCACCCTAATTTTAATCATAAAATCATAAAATACCTCCTAAAGCAGTACGTACTTAATTAGGTGCACCTCCTAAATCGGTACGTACTATAATCAACTTATTATTGAAAGTAAAAATGGTTACTTCCTCACCCATATTTAGAGCTGGATCTTCTCTTAACACTCATATTTCTTCTCTAGTACTCCAAGAACCTCCCTTGAAACTTGTAGACTTGCAAAGCTCTCATATTAGCTCTCAGTTATAGAGGCAGTTTTATAATTTTAAATTCAAATTTAAATATGAGCGCTAACATTTTAAGAAAAACAACAGCACTTCCATCAAACTAAATGAGACTTACCTTTGGCAGCAATAAAAAGTGTGATAGCTGTGAGATGAACTCACTTAAAGAACAACCAGAGCTATCACTTGAGGTCTCTGTTATTAAAATTGAAATTAATAATAGAAAATTAATGGCAAACAAGTGTGTCGGAGACAGAGAGGAGGAGAAAGTTAGAAATGAAGTTTCTATGTAAGCAGAGGAAGTTGAAGTATATTTTTGTGAGAAGTGTGAAAGAGACTTCACTTATAAGTCTAGCTGGTACAGGCATATGAAGGTCCATAAGGAAGCTAAGCCTACTGTTTACTTAAAGCATGACAAAGTTGATGGAAAGTATGATTGCTTTGAGTGCCATAAGCAGTACTCTCATACAAGAGATTTAAAGAAGCATCTTTTAAAAGCCCACAAAAAGAGATAGAAGTTGAAGATTAAGACACTCAACTGAAGTTGCTCAACAAAAGAAAAGCAAGGGAACCTCTTTAAGCTGCTGAGCTTTAACAAGCAAGCGAATCAGAGTATGTGAGGATTGCACGCAACCTCTTAGCATCAGAGGTCACTAAAATCATGATTAAAATATAATACAAGAAAATTCCAGTACTAGCATAGATTGATTTAGATACTTCTCTCTAAAGCTACCTAATTCTAGAGGACTCCTATGACAAGAAAGTTATTAAGGATCATCAGTATGCTTACAAGGTATATCCTTTCAACTATCTCCTTAGTGATGATAAATATTAAATGGAGTTTACTAATGAGTATTAAGTACTCACTCAGGCTAAGTTTAAAGAGTGCAAATACTTAATAAAGCTAGATGCTGTTCTCCTAGCCAAAGATCATGTGGCTTTCAGACTACCACTCTTTGAAATGACACTCAGAGATTTCATATCTGATCAAAGAAATCATAGATAGCTTGCATTAATAGCAACCTAAGCTATTCAAGGTATCAAAGAACTTCATAAGTTAGGCTTTGTTCACAGGGATCTCAAGCCTGAGAATATAATGTTGAACTTTTCACCCGTGACAGTAACAATTATTGATTTCAACAGAGCATTAAGAGTGGAAGTATCAAGGCTTGGAAGTGTTATGGGAACTCCAGGCTATTATCCAGAAAGAGAAGACTGGAGAGATGGTGACTTTCAATGGGATGTGTGGGCTATGGCAGCAATAATCATAGAGTGCGATATGCCGCGCAATGAATACTACTCTACAAGGTGCGAGAAGGATGCCAAACAAAGAATAAAGCAATTTATTGACAAAACAAGAGTATCTCAATCAATGAAACAAATGGCAGAGTCAATAATAATAAAACCAAACTCAAGATCAGACATATCAATAGAGCAGATAGAGTTGTGGTTAAGTAAGATAAACTTCAGACCTCTCCCACATGATCGAAAAGTGCATTTTGAGTGATTAAATTAAATACATTTACTATAAATTTCACTTTAAAACCTATTAATAATCCCAACCCCTAACAAATTCCCTACAAATCAAAGCACTTATAAACCTCATTAAGGGGTTTTGGGGTTTTGATTAATCACTGGTCATTTCTCTCATTATCTTATTGATTTAGAATATATATATATATATATATACTTGACTTGCGTCACGGTGAACTTGGTCATAGTATGCATAATCGAGGTCATGTGATAGTCACTCCACTCCTTATATTGTTAAAGTAAATTTCTTATAATAAAAATAAAATCTTCATAAATAATTACATCCCGTTTCAGCTCAAAACAGCTTAAATTTATATAATAATTTAATAAATCTTTGTTAATTGAAGCCTAAAAATGATTGATTTTCATGTATAAAAAATTAGCAATAAGAATTTATAAAGATTATTGTAATTTTATGATTTTTTAATGAAAAAATGCTAAATTTGGCGTTTTTTCATACGAAACGCATACTTTTTGACATTTTCGAAAAATTTAAAACTGCTCTCCGAAACTTCTCGACCAACCAGTCTTGTTAATTACAGAGCGCCAATCACGAATACGACATCAAAGCGCCACTATGGACAAGGCATCACCACGAACGAGGGCCGGGAAGATTTGATGTCACTCAATTATGTGTTTTCATAGGCTGAGAGAGCCCGCCCAGAAATGAAAACACCCTTCCCTCACTATCCCCGCTATTCAGCATTAAAATCATATGTTTCCTAAGTAGATCGAAGTCAGAATTGAAAAATATTCAATGGTTCGCAGGATAGCTTTTGGGAAAGTTCACTGCAATTTCACTCTAAAAGTCATTCTTTGACTATGAGTGTCTAATGTCCTCTGCCTCCTCACATTAATCACTGGGCAATTCTCTCATTATCTTATTGATTTAGAATATATATATATATATACTTGACTTGCGTCACGATGAAGTTGGTCATAGTATGCATAATCGAGGTCATGTGATAGTCACTCCACTCCTTATATTGTTAAAGTAAATTTCTTATAATGAAAATAAAATCTTCATAAAAATTACATACCGTTTCAGCTCAAAACAGCTTAAATTTATATAATAATTTAATAAATCATTGTTAATTTAAGCCAAAAAAAGATTAATTTTCATGTATAAAAAATTAGCAATGAGTTTTTAAAATTATTGAATTTTTATGTTTTTTTCATTAAAAAATGCTAAATTTGGCTTCGGTTTTTGGCTTTTCTCGATAAGAAACGCATACTTTTTGTCATTTTCTGAAAAATTAAAACTGCCCTCCGAAACTTCTCGACCAACCTGTCTTGTTAATTACGGGGCGCTGATCACGAATACGCCATCAAAGCGCCACTTTGGACAAGGCATCACCACGAACGAGGGCCGGGAAGATTTGATGTCACTCAATTATGTGTTTTCATAGGCTGAGAGAGCCCGCCCAGGAAATGAAAACACCCTTCCCTCACTATCCCCGCTATTCAGCATTAAAATCATATGTTTCCTAAGTAGATCGAAGTCAGAATTGAAAAATATTCAATGGTTCGCAGGATAGCTTTTGGGAAAGTTCACTGCAATTTCACTCTAAAAGTCATTCTTTGACTATGAGTGTCTAATGTCCTCTGCCTCCTCACATTAATCACTGGGCAATTCTCTCATTATCTTATTGATTTAGAATATATATATATATATACTTGACTTGCGTCACGATGAAGTTGGTCATAGTATGCATAATCGAGGTCGTGTGATAGTAACTCCACTCCTTATATTGTTAAAGTAAATTTCTTATAATAAAAATAAAATCTTCATAAATAATTACATCCCGTTTCAGCTCAAAACAGCTTAAATTTATATAATAAAACATAAAATCTTTGTTAATTGAAGCCAAAAAATGATTGATTTTCATATATAAAAAATTAGCAAAGAATTTTAAAGATTATTGTAATTTTATGATTTTTTAATGAAAAAATGCTAAATTTGGCATCGGTTTTTACTGTTTTTCGATACGAAACGCATACTTTTTGACATTTTCGAAAAGTTTAAAACTGCTCTCCGAAATTTCTCGGCCAACCAGTCTTGTTAATTATGGGGCGATGATAACGAATACGCCATCAAAGCGCCATTTTGGACAAGGCATCCCCACGAACGAGGGCCGGGAAGATTTGATGTCACTCAATTCTGTGTTTTCATAGGCTGAGAGAGCCCGCCCAGGAAATGAAAACACCCTTCCCTCACTATCCCCGCTATTCAGCATTAAAATCATATGTTTCCTAAGTAGATCGAAGTCAGAATTGAAAAATATTCAATGGTTCGCAGGATAGCTTTTGGGAAAGTTCACTGCAATTTCACTCTAAAAGTCATTCTTTGACTATGAGTGTCTAATGTCCTCTGCCTCCTCACATTAATCACTGGGCAATTCTCTCATTATCTTATTGATTTAGAATATATATATATATATACTTGACTTGCGTCACGATGAAGTTGGTCATAGTATGCATAATCGAGGTCGTGTGATAGTCACTCCACTCCTTATATTGTTAAAGTAAATTTCTTATAATAAAAATAAAATCTTCATAAATAATTACATCCCGTTTCAGCTCAAAACAGCTTAAATTTATATAATAAAACATAAAATCTTTGTTAATTGAAGCCAAAAAATGATTGATTTTCATATATAAAAAATTAGCAAAGAATTTTAAAGATTATTGTAATTTTATGATTTTTTAATGAAAAAATGCTAAATTTGGCATCGGTTTTTACTGTTTTTCGATACGAAACGCATACTTTTTGACATTTTCGAAAAGTTTAAAACTCCTCTCCGAAATTTATCGACCAACCAGTCTTGTTAATTACAGGGCGCTGATCACGAATACGCCATCAAAGCGCCACTTTGGACAAGGCATGACCACGAACGAGGGCCGGGAAGATTTGATGTCACTCAATTCTGTGTTTTCATAGGCTGAGAGAGCCGCCCAGGAAATGAAAACACCCTTCCCTCACTATCCCCGCTATTCAGCATTAAAATCATATGTTTCCTAAGTAGATCGAAGTCAGAATTGAAAAATATTCAATGGTTCGCAGGATAGCTTTTGGGAAAGTTCACTGCAATTTCACTCTAAAAGTCATTCTTTGACTATGAGTGTCTAATGTCCTCTGCCTCCTCACATTAATCACTGGGCAATTCTCTCATTATCTTATTGATTTAGAATATATATATATATATACTTGACTTGCGTCACGATGAAGTTGGTCATAGTATGCATAATCGAGGTCGTGTGATAGTAACTCCACTCCTTATATTGTTAAAGTAAATTTCTTATAATAAAAATAAAATCTTCATAAATAATTACATCCCGTTTCAGCTCAAAATAGCCCAAATTTATATAATTATTTAATAAATCATTGTTAATTGAAGCCTAAAAATAGTTAATTTTCATGTATAAAAAATTAGCAATAAGTTTTGAAAAATTATTGAATTTTTATGATTTTTTCATTAAAAAATGCTAAATTTGGCATCGGTTTTTGCCATTTCTCGATATGAAACGCATACTTTTTATCATTTTCTGAAAAATTTAAACTGCCCTCCGAAACTTCTCGACTAACCAACCAGTCTTGTTATTTACGGGGCGCTGATCACGAATACGACATTTTGGACAAGGCATCACCACGAACGAGGGCCGGAAAGATTTGATGTCACTCAATTCTGTGTTTTCATAGGCTGAGAGAGCCCGCCCAGGAAATGAAAACACCCTTCCCTCACTATC
>ARYC01012922.1:0-10500 GCA_000711775.1 Oxytricha trifallax
TACTCATTAGTAAACTATATTTAATACTTATCATCACTAAGAAGATAGTTGAAAGGATATACTTTGTAAGCATCCTGATGATCCTTAATAACTTTCTTGTCATAAGAATCCTCTTGAATTAAGTAGCTTTAGAGAGAAGTTTCTAAATTAATCTATGCAAGTACTAGAATTTTCTTATTTTATATTTTAATCTTGATTTTAGTTACATATGATGCTAAGATATAGCGTGCAATCCTCATATACTCTGATTTGTTGCTTGTTAAAGCTCAGCAACTTAAAGAGGCTCCTTTGCTTTTCTTTTGTTGAGCAACTTCAGGTGAGTGTATTAATCTTCAACATCTATATCTTTCTTGTGGGCTTTAAACAGATTTTTCTTTAAGTCTCTTGTATGAAAGTTCTGCTTATAGTACTAAAAACAATCATACTTTCCATCAACTTTATAATGCTTTAAGCAGTAGGCTTAGCTTCCTTATGGACCTTCATATGCCTGTACCAGCTAGATTTATGAATGAGGTCTCTTTCACACTTCTCACAAAAATATACATCAAATTCCTCTGCTTACATCGAAATTCATTTCTATCTTTCTCCTCCTCTCTGTCTCCCACACTCTTGTTTGCCATTTATTTTTTAATATTAATTTATATTTTAATAACAGAAACCTCAAGTGATAGCTCTAGTAATTCTTTATAAGAGTCGCAGCTATCATATTTTTATTGCTCCCAAAGGTAAGTCTCATTTAGTTTGATGTAAGTGCTTTTGTTTTTCTTAAATATTAGCGCTCATATTTGAATTTGAATTTAAAATTATAAAACTGCCTCTATAACTGAGAGCATATATGAGAGCGTTGCAAGCCTTCAAGTTTCAAGGGAAGTTCTTAGAGTATTATATGGATGAGGAAGTAAAAAATTTACTATAATAAGTTGATTACAACATGTACCGATGTTGGAGATTCACCTAATTAAATGCTAGCTTTAATTAATGCTCTTAATTAAGTATTAGTATTTAGGAGCTGCTCCTAATTAAGTACGGTCCAATTAAATTTAAAAATATAGAAATATAACAGTAGAAAATGATATCAATCTCTCAAGTTAGAAACCAGTTCTCAAAACCTTCACCATATCCTTCTAAAAGGTTGACCTCTCATAGGATGCCTATATTTAATAGTAAGTTTTACAGAGGTATTTAATTGAAATCAATAAACTTAAATTTTAGTATCATTTCTTAGATCTGTAAACAAGATGGAGTCAATGAATGATGCAATGAAAAGAGTGTAAGCACAAGAATTGATTCAAAGATTTAGAAGCAAAGAGAAATTGCATCGCTACCTCTTGGTGCGGCAAGGTAATGAACAAATAGCAAATAATATTGATTATGAAATTGGTTTGTTCTTACCAACTATTGAAGGTACTAAAATTTCATTTCTAAGAGCGATACTCTGCGAAGAGAAGAAAGCATTGAAAACTTAAGATGTAAAGTTTGCAGAGATTCCTAACTATCCAGAAATCTCAGAGACTAACTTATATGATGAAGCTATGAATGATCATGAGGTTTCGCAGTACCTGCCTACTAAAAAAAACAGTTGTCAAATAAACCACTCGAAAGAAACTATTTCTTTGGCATACTTGCAACAATTAATCGTGATTTTTTGAAGATATTATTCAAGAATTTCATAAAAAGAGGTAGAACATCTCTCCAGAAGACAAGGGCAAACAAACATCAAGATAAGCGAGAGCTGCAGAAGCACCCTTAAATATCAAGTAAGATTTGCAGATTAACTCTAGTGAAAAATTTGGGACTGGCATCTTCTTGACAAAGGAATAGAGCAAGCTTCACAGAGAGCGAAAGTCGCAGACAAAGTATGAAGTCAGCAAGAGACTTTATTTAGATTTTTAGAATTCAGATTAAATAAACATAGATGCTGGAGCTGGCAGTAAGAGAAGAAATCTAGGAGGAAGGAAGTAACAAGAGGAAGAAAAAAAAGAGAAGCCAGCTCCTACGAAAGAATTTTAAATGTAATTTAATATTTGCATTAACTTAACTGTAAAACTTATTTGTATACATTCACTCTCCCTTCTTTAGCACTCTTTTAAGCCACTAATTATCTACTCTCTTTACTAAACTTTTAATAAACTCAACTGTATCGATAGATAGGTCATGCATCAAGTGGTAAAGTAGCAATTTTTCTTATTTCCTTTTAATACACCCCAGTAGAATTCTATTCCATTGAACTATAGGCTGTATAGCACGTTGAACAATGGTGTTATTCTAAGTTGTTCATAACCTTTTATGGTTTTTTTGTCTTATGAACAGAAAGATTATCAACGGATAGTATAATCTCTTTCTCAGGGTACTTCTATTTCAGCTGTTCTAAGAACTTAATATACTACTCTGTTTTAATTGAGCGAAGATGAATAACATAAGTTTCCAAACTAGCATCTTCACTAATTAGAATTGATTATACCTTGACTTTTTAGTAATATAATTCAATATTACTATGCCTCTTAAACAAAGACTTCTAGATGAAAGTGTTGAAGGTAAACACAGCCTCGTAGCATATATAAATTTGATATTATTCTATTGAGCTCTCTGCATTTAATTATAAATATAATTTTAGGTTATTCTTGTAAAATGGCAGAGTGAAATCAATCACTTTCTTAATACGATGCACACCTTTGTAAGATATGCCATTTTGTAAATAAATGTTAGCTACAGACTATGCAGAGATCTTTAACTCAGGGAACTGGCTGTGAAACATAGTAGCTGGTTGGTCGATAGAGAAATGAGCCGAATACTTCAAAAATATTTTTCATTGATAAGATAGTCAATATGCTTCTATAAAAACTTTATTTTCCTCTTATGCTAAGAATTCAGCTATTATTGCTTTAATTACACAACTTTAAAGCAGTGAAAGTGAACAGTTGATGTACTTAGCTAAAAAAGCAGTTCAATAGATTATAGTTCAGTACTGGTTTGATTTATTCACTACACATATCGCTTCCATAACTCATTTTAAACACTAAATCTCTCTGTATACTCTTCATCATAAATAGACTCCAAAAATTTGTAATTTTAGTCTCGCATATAATTAATAACTCCAACCCCTAAAAAATCCCTTTCAATCTCATTAAGGGGTTTTGGGATTTTGAATGTAATCATAAATTTAATAACCTTAAGCCATTGGAATATAAAATCAATCACAATATAATTATCTTTTTTAAATATAAAATTTCAATTAAACAATTATTCTATAATAATTGAGATTTTAATTCCAAACAACAAATACAGCCACACTAGAAAAATTAAAAAAAAATGATTCAGAAATTTTTAAACTTAATTTTTTAAATATTTCAAATCAATATTTTAGTAAACAAAATTTATCGAAATTTTATTAATTTTAACACTCGTTAATAACAATAGGCTTTCTGTTGGTCAAATTAAAGAAAATATTATTCTAGGAGTAAATATGATCTGGAAAATTGTGTTGATATTATAATATATAAAAAATTTTTAGTATGTTTTAAGAAATTTAGACAATAAAATCCCAAAATTCTAAATTAAATGCTTTAGTTATTATATATGTAGGGTTTGGTTTTGAACTTAATAGGGTTCAAAGAAATATTAGGCAAATTTTTTTTAAAAATGAAAATAGAAATTAGAAAACATATAATCTATTTATGATGAGAAGTATTTAATCTATTGCTGTAGAGTAGAATGGTAAATGCATTAGAAAACAAAAAATCAAACCAGTGCAAAATTATGCAGCAAATCCAAAGTATTACATAAGAGATCCTTGACTGTTTAATATTGCTGTTAGTTAGATGTTTAGTATTTTAATTTTTTATTGAAAACATCCAGCTGGAAAATAAAGTTATATTGAATTTAAGTTGATTATCTATACGATTATAAACTTAAAAATATTGAGTGCACCTTCCTCTGACTCGCTACTCTTATGTTTTATCGCATTTCCAAATATGTGGATCTCTGCATTAACTATCTTTTTTATTTTTGAAGAAATTGTAATACATTTAAAATTGCTAACAAAATATACTCAGTGATTGACTTTACAATAACCATTTTATAGTAATAATTCAAAATATATTTATGATTTAATGAATAAAACTGTAGAATTTAACATCAAGTTCATTAATGATGAAGAAGATAAGAGTAAGATTACAATTTTTGGATATAAGTAAAGGTATAAAAAGTATGATAATATTAAAATCCATGTCTAAAAATTAAATGTTTTATGCAATTTTAACTGGCAGCTAACTAACTTTATTTAAATTTAATAGCCCTTGTAAAGCCACTAATTCTCTCCTTCTTTAGAGTAATTTCGCCAAACCATATAACGAAATCCATTAATCATTTTAAAGATATTGTCAAGCTTAAACCCTTAAAAATGTTAAAGAGAGCTTCAACGTTGTAAGACTTTGAAACCTTGATGATAAATATTTTGATCATTATTGATCTTTAAATTAAATTTTAATATTTATTTATTAATATTTAATAAAATTATTATTATTTATCACATATATTTACAGTGAGCGACCAGGACGAGAAAATTGATACTTGCACTGAAATATGTGGAGATGGACGAAAAAATATTCAAAAACACATATTGAGAAAATCCTCATTCAGTCGTTAGAGAATTCGGGTAATAAAGGTACAAAATTTCTGGAGCTATATATTCTGGAGTTCCACACTATTCAGTCATTAGAAGAAAAACATTAGGGTAGGAAAATTTCATTTAAAATCCTAATGCCATCTTTAATAATTTATGGCCCCTATTTATTATGTAAATATATGTGATAAATAATAATGATTTGTATTTAATATATCTAGAATTAATTTTGATCTCTAGATTTTTAATTTCCCTTGCCTTAAGCGATTCACTACTATTTAATAAAATTATAAAATGTAAAGTTGAAGATGTTTCTGCTTTTTCTTCACCTTCTACTAGAGTTAAAAATCTATATATTATGGCTTTTAAAAAATTATTGTTAGTACTCCAGCAGATCCTCTATAATGATTAAAATTTATCATTACATAGAACTGGGCTCGTGAGATGCCACAAAGATAAACACATCAAGTTGATTGATTTAAATAAACTAATATTAGTAAAATTCATATTAATCTTGAATAATAATTCAATTTTTTTCAACTAAACCTATGAAATCCAAATTATACTCAAACATATATATTCAATGAAACGTTTAATTAAGGGTTTGGGGTTTAATAAATGGTTCTGATTCGAACATAAAATAATTTGATTTTTGCTATGCATTATCATTATATATAAACTCTTCATCGATATTTTATTTTTTATTTGAGAGTATATTTAGTTAATTTATTTTTTTTGCTAAATTATTTTTTCTAAATAAGGAATAACAAAGCCAGAGTAAAGACCAATTCTTTTTTTAACTCTCTCTCAAACATTTACCAAATAACCTAGTTTTGAACATTTAAAAGCAACTATTTAAATGAATTATACTTATAGTAACCTATGAATAAAATTATTTAAGATATCGATAATTTCTAATAAACTATTTAACAAATAAATTAAGTATTATTTTTTTAAAAATTGGTTTAAGAAGCTATATTTTCATGCATAAAATCTTTTCTCAAAACTTATGATAAGCCTATATACTTATTATGTTTTCCTCTTGACTAATTTCTTAAAATGATTATTCCAAAAATTAATATTTAGTTTATTTTTCCTCTCATTTTCAATATCTATTGAATCTTCAGAATTTCTATCTATTTTTGATTTTATTGTAATAAAATTTTTATCTTATATAATATATCTTTGCTAATTTCTTTTCTTGTAAACTGTTTTTTCCTCAATAATTAAGGGGAAAATAATAATCTTAATTATAAGGGAATAAATACGCATAAAATATTATCAAGACACTAAAAAGAAAGAGTCAAGAATAAAACTTAAGAAGCGCATTCAGACTCAATCGAAAAGATAATAAATGCTAACCCAAATTTGATTGAAAGAGTTAGAATCTGTATAAAAATGCTCTTATCATTATAACTTTATCTAGTAAAAAAGAAATATGATTTCTAATTATTTGAATAACCATTTTAAATAATAATGCTTCTATTTTTAATAAACTTTTTTAAAATAATTTATTTATACGATATTAATAAAATTGTAGTACTTTTAGCATTGTTTGCATTTTTTTGCCATCTTATAATTTTAGGTTGTTATCTAGGAACTTTTTTTCTTCTTAATATAATTCAATTGACCGTTAATTAATAATAAAATTACTTCGATTCTAATTAATAACTGTTAGAATTTATTTTGTTTAATCTCTCGAATCTCTAAATTATTTTCTCTAATTATATAATTCTAAATGATCGATTTCTTTATATAAACTTTTTTTTAATTAATATTCAGGATCTATTAAATTGTTATTAAGCAATTAATAAAAATCTAATAAATTATAGTATCTATTAAAACATAAGCATTAAATATAATGTTATAAGCAATAGTTAAAAAATTACTAAATTAATTTTATTAAGTGCTCTTGAATTTTAAAAATTTATCAAACTTAAAAAATCTAGCTCATTAATTTTTTTAAATATGAACAATTTTTTATAAGACTCTATTTTAATTAAAACAAATAATAGTAAATAAATAAAAATTATTGACCATATAATCTTAAATTCAATATCTTTTCATAGATTACTATACAAATGAAAATTTATAATGTACACCATTCACAATTTTTAAAAAATGCTTAAATTAATGGAAATATAATAAATTTGGGGGAAGTTTCATCCTCCTATGAAGTTTTACACCTTCTACGGAAGTTTCCTACTCCCCAAACATTCACATTTATATTATTTAGCAATGAATATATAAGAAAAACTTTTATTAGCAATTTTAATAACAATGACATATATAAATCATCCTTTTGCTATTTTCATTAAATCTAATTATCTTTTGTCATATTATAGAGTAAAAACTAATGAAATATTTATAAGCAATAAATTGGTTTTCTTATATTTTGAAATCTTTATCAAGGGAGAAAAGATATTGTATGTTAAAATATGTAATTATAGCATAATTTAGGTAAATGATTTTGATAAATTTATAAAAATTACAACTTATAATGAATGGAGCTTAAAACTTCCGAAGCGGACAAGAAAAAACCTTTTGGGGCAGAAAGATTTTTCAAAAAAAATTTCTTTAGCACTCACACAAACACCAAATATCGATAAAATTTTTAATGCCTTGAACTACTATTTAAAATTCTATATTTCATATTTACTCTATATTTTTTTTGTGATTACAATCGCTTTCAAATCAATATGTATTATGAAATAAAAATTAAATTTAATAAATATATAATAATCATAAATTTTTATTAGAATTTTATACTCTCATCATCACTGCCGAAATTACTAAGCATTATAATAAATTCCTATTAATAGTTTAAACTATGATGATTTCCATTAACATTCATTCAAACTCTATTGGATTAGTAGAGCTTTATTGCATTAACCAAAATTATTGTAAAAGTCAATTTATAAGATTTTAACTTTTCTTACATCATTATTTATATTATAAAATTGAGTGAAACTATGTATTGAATCACGCATGTGTTATATGGGCAGAAAATTAAAAAAACTTATCTTGCTTATTTTTGAATACTTAGCTCGGGAAAGTTATTATTAAAACCTATTTATGGTGAATGTTTTATTTATAAAGGAATAGAAAAAATTGAAATTCATTTGAGAAATATAAGAAATTCCTTCATTAATAAAACATAATGTAATAAGTGTGATATGGAAGGAATTTAAAGACATGTCTATTAAGAATTTTCTCTTCTAGATAATATTGAAAATATTAGTGATATTTAATTTGATCTCAAATAATAAAATGTTTATCACGGAATATTCATCAACCAATCTTATTACAATTAAAATTTCTTAGATAATTTAAATATTAGAACATTTTTTGTGTAAGTCTTGAAATCAGATTGTTTGAGATCAATTAGCAAATTCTTTCTGTGATTTATTTATTCAAACTTACAGTGGAGCATTCAGGTATCTAGCATGTAGCTCAAAATAAATTTGAAATTCGACCTTTTTTATCATCACAAAAGACAGAAAGTTAATCCAAGGATTAAAGTTTTCTAAGAATTTGCAGTTCTCTGTCTATGTGATTAATTATTATATTATATATATTAACGACTTCTTTATCTAAGGGACAGTAGATTTCCCTCTTAGGATTATTTTTTAAATGGAAATTTATGCATTCAAAGCACCATAAGCAGCCATACTTATCAAAAATAATAATCATTTCATCTAGATTGATAGGTATTTGCTTTGTTCATTAATATTAAAATATAAATGTCAAAATGAAAATGCAGTTACACTCACTACAGGAATCTGACATCTTAATAATTTATTATTAAATGGCTGGATATAGATTATTATCTTTAAGTCATATTTTATATTTAGAATCATTAAATATTAGTTTTCCTATTTGTGATTAAATTTATATTAAAATATTTTAATTTTAAGTATTTATAAATAATCACATAGTTTTATTTGGTATCATTAGTCATTATAAACATTCAAATTAATAAATAAATATTTTAATTAACGTTTAGAATTTAATACAAATATAAACTCAATAAAATAGGGATTTTTCAAATCATAATTATAAAGATAACCTCTTCCTCTATATTAAATACTACAAGATAGTTTATTAAAAATATTACATTTCTTAGACTGCTTATTTTTGTTCTAAGCAGCAAATTGAAAATCTTTTAATGTAATATTTTTTAATTTATTATTAAATTATTATTAGAATGCTAATTTAGATATTTTAAATAACTGTTTATGTATAAATAATATTTAATCTTTTAGTAATATTAATTTAACAATTTATTTTTAAAACAAAATTTTATTTTAATCATAAGATATATTATAAGATAAAAATATTTAGTATTAATTCTATTTTTCAATTCTTTTAGACTTTTATTTTTCAATTAATTTATAATAAATATATATCTGAGGTGTTTGCAATTATTTTAATTTCTATAAGCTAATACAATTTTCACTGAATAAATATTAATATTTTAGAGAGTAAATTTTTCCATATTAAATTATTAAAAAATAATTCTCATAATGTAACTTATTGAAAATATAAATTCAATAAATTTTAGTTTTAAAATGGAGAATAAGTTTATAATAATATTTTTTTAAATATTCTAAAAAGAAAATAAATTATTTTTGTATTTGAAGGATTATAATTAGAAATAGCTTATAGATAAAAATTAATTATAATTTATGCATAGAAATTTTGTCTTTTTTTAAAAGGGTCTTAATATAATTATTAAATAATAGAAAAAAATTAAAGAGCCATGTAATTTTCTTAAATAATAAAGAAATATGAAATCAATAAAAAAAAAACATGTTATATTTTGAATTTATGAATTAATACTTGGGATTTATATATAATAAACTAATTTTTAAATATATATATATAAGAATAGGATTTTTAATATTTAATTAAATTTCTTAATTTTAAATGTTTTAAAATAAAAGAGTAAATATATTTTATTTTCTAAATAATGCTTAATTTAAGAATTTTTTATCGTGAAATTAATCAATTATTTATTTATAATCATTTTTGAGTTTAAAAGAAATTATGGGAATTTAATGCATTTTTATATTTGAATTTCTCAAGAATGTTTTTGATATTACTTAAAAAGATTTATAAAATTTTTTATTCAATTAAATTGCATTAAATAATTAAAAATACTGTGAAAAAAAGGCTTATTAACATTAACAAATTTTTATGTAAATATATATAGTAAAAATAATAAATTAATGGGTGATCATAAAAATTTTATAAAAATTCATACTTAGAGTTATTCTTAATTTATGAGATATAATATCTTTTATAGGTTTATTATCATATTATAAGCGATTTTCTAGAGTTTATTTCTTTAAATCTCAATTTAATTTATATATTATATGTGAATTTATATTTAATGAATAATAAATGTATTTGTACTGCTTTCATTTAAGATAAATAATGAAGACTTTATTTATATTCTTAATAATGAATCTACATTTTTAATAAGAATAGACTTGGATAAACAATTAAAAATATCAATTTAAATTATATTGCAAGTATATTTATCATTTTACTGAATATACCTCAATCTCTAATACTTTAAAACTGCTTTGCCCAGCTAAATATGATTTTGCTTCATTTGATTCGTATTCAAGTCCATCAGGTAGCTCATAAGTCCCTCCTAAATTACAAAAATTATTGCTATTTTAGTCGCAATTATCAACAATTCCAATATCACCACCCTTTCCAAATGCACACATGTAATTTTAATCATGTTTGACTGCATATTCTTAATTTCTGTATTGTTGGTGGATGGATCTTTTGCTTAAACTAAACACAAAAGATTCTGAAAAATGCCATTTACCAGTCTCAGGTGATTTCAGAGGAAGAGATATAAA
>ARYC01012925.1:0-11081 GCA_000711775.1 Oxytricha trifallax
TAAATCGACGAATCAACAGTGAAATCAAGCATTTTCAAATGATGATTATTTGGTCAACGTAGTCTTTGTAATGGTAATGATAACGGTAATAGTCATGGTCACCATAGTCATTGTCATGGTTGCGAACACCACGGAGGCAATGACCACGTGACCATGCATATGGTGAAATAAGGGGTTGTCGTTGTCACTACTCTATTTTAAAGTCAATCGACGAATCAACAGTGAAATCAAGCATTTTATAATGATGGTTACGTAGTCAACGTAGTCTTGGTAAAAGTCAAGGTCATAGTAATACTAAAGGCCATGGTCACCATAGTCATTGTCATGGTTACGAATACTACTGAGTATATGACCACGTGACCATGCATATGGTTAAAAAAAGGGTTGTCGTTATCACTTCTCTATTTTGAAGTCATTCGACGATTTAACAGTGAAATCATGAATTTTCAAGTGATGATTACTATTTCACCATAGTCATGTCACAATGATCATTAAGGCATTGACAATGTGACCATGAATCTGGTGAAATGAGTTGTGGTCGGTGTCACTTGTCTATTTTGAAGACATTCGACGAATTAACAGTGAAATCATGCATTTTCAAATGATGGTTATTTTCTCAACGTAGTCTTTGTCATGGTCACGGTCATGACTACCATAGCATAGTACCGAACACCACAGAAAAAATGACCACGTGACCAGACATATGATGAAATAAGGGGTTGTAGTTGTCACTACTCTATTTTGAAGTAAATCGACGAATCATCAATGAAATAAAGCAATTTCAAATAATGGTTACTTGGTCAACGTGGTCTTTGTAATGGTAATGATAACGGTAATAGTCATGGTAACCATAGTCAAATATCATGATCTCGAACACCACGAAGGCAATGACCACGTGACCATACATATGGTGAAAAAAGGGGTGGTCGTTGTCACTTCTCTATTTTAAAGTCAATCGACGAATTAACAGTGAAATCAAGCATTTTCAAATGATGGTTACTTGGTCAACGTGGTCTTGGTCATGGCCAAGGTCATGGTAATACTAAAGGCCATGGTCACCATAGTCATTGTCATGGTTACGAACACTACTGAGTTAATGACCACGTGACCATGCATATGGTGAAATAAAGGGTTCTCGTTATCACTTCTCTATTTTGAAGTCATTCAACGAATTAACAGTGAAATCAAGCATTTTCAAATGATGGTTATTTGATCAACGTGGTCTTGGTCATGGCCAAGGTCATGGTAATACTAAAGGCCATGGTCACCATCGTCATTAGAATGGTTATGAATACTATTGAGTTAATGACCACGTGACCATGCATATGGTAAAATAACGAGTGGTCGTTGTCACTACTCAATTTTCAAGTAAATCGACGAATCAACAGTGAAATCAAGCATTTTCAAATAATGATTACTTGGTCAACGTAGTCTTTGTAATGGTAATGATAACGGTAATAGTCATGGTAACCATAGTCATTATCATGATCTCGAACACCACGGAGGCAATGACTGCGTGACCATACATATGGTGAAATAAGGGGTTGTCGTTGTCACTTCTCTATTTTAAAGTCAATCGACGAATCAACAGTGAAATCAAGCATTTTATAATGATGGTTACGTAGTCAACGTAGTCTTGGTAAAAGTCAAGGTCATAGTAATACTAAAGGCCATGGTCACCATAGTCATTGTCATGGTTACGAATACTACTGAGTATATGACCACGTGACCATGCATATGGTTAAAAAAAGGGTTGTCGTTATCACTTCTCTATTTTGAAGTCATTCGACGATTTAACAGTGAAATCATGAATTTTCAAGTGATGATTACTATTTCACCATAGTCATGGTCACAATGATCATTAAGGCATTGACAATGTGACCATGAATCTGGTGAAATGAGTTGTGGTCGGTGTCACTTGTCTATTTTGAAGACATTCGACGAATTAACAGTGAAATCATGCATTTTCAAATGATGGTTATTTTCTCAACGTAGTCTTTGTCATGGTCACGGTCATGACTACCATAGCATAGTACCGAACACCACAGAAAAAATGACCACGTGACCAGACATATGATGAAATAAGGGGTTGTAGTTGTCACTACTCTATTTTGAAGTAAATCGACGAATCATCAATGAAATAAAGCAATTTCAAATAATGGTTACTTGGTCAACGTGGTCTTTGAAATGGTAAGGATAACGGTAATAGTCATGGTAACCATAGTCAATATCATGATCTCGAACACCACGGAGGCAATGACCACGTGACCATACATATGGTGAAAAAAGGGGTGGTCGCTGTCACTTCTCTATTTTAAAGTCAATCGACGATTTACAGTGAAATCAAGGATTTTCAAATGATGGTTACTTGCTCTACGTGGTCTTTGTAATGGTAATGATAACGGTAATAGTCATGGTAACCATAGTCATTATCATGATCTCGAACACCACGGAGGCAATGACCACGTGACCATACATATGGTGAAAAAAGGGGTGGTCGTTGTCACTTCTCTATTTTAAAGTCAATCGACGAATCAACAGTGAAATAAAGCATTTTAAAATGATGGTTACGTAGTCAACGTAGTCTTGGTAAAAGTCAAAGTCATAGTAATACTAAAGGCCATGGTCACCAAAGTCATTGTCATGGTTACGAAAACTACTGAGTATATGACCACGTGACCATGCATATGGTTAAAAAAAGGGTTGTCGTTATCACTTCTCTATTTTGAAGTCATTCGACGATTTAACAGTGAAATCATGAATTTTCAAGTGATGATTACTATTTCACCATAGTCATGGTCACAATGATCATTAAGGCATTGACAATGTGACCATGAATCTGGTGAAATGAGTTGTGGTCGGTGTCACTTGTCTATTTTGAAGACATTCGACGAATTAACAGTGAAATCATGCATTTTCAAATGATGGTTATTTTCTCAAAGTAGTCTTTGACATGGTCACGGTCATGACTACCATAGCAAAGTACCGAACACCACAGAAAAAATGACCACGTGACCAGACATATGATGAAATAAGGGGTTGTAGTTGTCACAACTCTATTTTGAAGTAAATCGACGAATCATCAATGAAATAAAGCATTTTCAAATAATGGTTACTTGGTCAACGTGATCTTTTTAATGGTCAAGGTCTTGTAATACTATAGGCCATGGTCACCATAGTCATTGTCATGGTTGCGAACACCACGGAGGCAATGCTTGCGTGACGATACATATGGTGAAAAAAGGGGTGGTCGCTGTCACTTCTCTATTTTAAAGTCAATCGACGATTTACAGTGAAATCAAGGATTTTCAAATGATTGTTACTTGGTCTACGTGGTCTTGGTCATGGTCAAGGTCATAGTAATACTATAGGCCATGGTCACCATAGTCATTGTCATGGTTGCGAACACCACGGAGGCAATGACCACGTGACCATGCATATGGTGAAATAAGGGGTTGTCGTTGTCACTACTCTATTTTAAAGTCAATCGACGAATCAACAGTGAAATCAAGCATTTTATAATGATGGTTACGTAGTCAACGTAGTCTTGGTAAAAGTCAAGGTCATAGTAATACTAAAGGCCATGGTCACCATAGTCATTGTCATGGTTACGAATACTACTGAGTATATGACCACGTGACCATGCATATGGTTAAAAAAAGGGTTGTCGTTATCACTTCTCTATTTTGAAGTCATTCGACGATTTAACAGTGAAATCATGAATTTTCAAGTGATGATTACTATTTCACCATAGTCATGTCACAATGATCATTAAGGCATTGACAATGTGACCATGAATCTGGTGAAATGAGTTGTGGTCGGTGTCACTTGTCTATTTTGAAGACATTCGACGAATTAACAGTGAAATCATGCATTTTCAAATGATGGTTATTTTCTCAACGTAGTCTTTGTCATGGTCACGGTCATGACTACCATAGCATAGTACCGAACACCACAGAAAAAATGACCACGTGACCAGACATATGATGAAATAAGGGGTTGTAGTTGTCACTACTCTATTTTGAAGTAAATCGACGAATCATCAATGAAATAAAGCAATTTCAAATAATGGTTACTTGGTCAACGTGGTCTTTGTAATGGTAAGGATAACGGTAATAGTCATGGTAACAATAGTCAATATCATGAAAACGAACACCACGGAGGAAATGACCACGTGACCATACATATGGTGAAAAAAAGGGTGGTCGTTATCACTTCTCTATTTTAAAGTCATTCAACGAAATATCAGTGAAATCAAGCATTTTAAAATGATGATTATTTGGTCAACGTAGTCTTTGTCATTGCCACGATAATGACAACCAGAGTAATCTACCGAATACCACGGAGTAAATGACCGCGTGACCATGCATATGGTGAAATAAAGGATTGTCGTTATCACTACTCTATTTTGAAGTCATTCGACGATTAACAGTGAAATCAAGCATTTTTAAAATAATGGTAACTTGGTCAACGTAGTCTTTGTCATGGTCACGGTCATGACCACCATAGTAATGTACCGAACACCACAGAATAAATGACCGCGTGACCATGCATATGGTGAAATAACGGGTGGTCGTTGTCACTACTCTATTTTGAAGTAAATCGACGAATCAACAGTGAAATCAAGCATTTTTAAAATAATGGTTACTTGGTCAACGTAGTCTTTGTCATGGTCACGGTCATGACCACCATAGTAATGTACCGAATACCACGGGGTTAATGACCGCGTGACCATGCATATGGTGAAATAACGGGTGGTCGTTGTCACTACTCTATTTTCAAGTAAATCGACGAATCAACAGTGAAATCAAGCATTTTTTAGATAATGGTTACTTGTTCAACCTGGTCTTTGTCATGGTAATGATAACGGTAATAGTTATGGTAACCATAGTAATTGTCATGATCTCGTACACCACGTTGGCAATGACCACGTGACCATGCATATGGTGAAATAACGGGTGGTCGTTGTCACTACTCTATTTTGAAGTAAATCGACGAATCAACAGTGAAATCAAGCATTTTTAAAATAATGGTTACTTGGTCAACGTAGTCTTTGTCATTGTCACGATCATGACCACCATAGTAATGTACCGAATACCACGGAGTAAATGACCGCGTGACCATGCATATGGTGAAAAAACGGGTGGTCGTTGTCACTCTATTTTCAAGTAAATCGACGAATCAACAGTGAAATCAAGCATTTTTAAAAGAATGGTTACTTGGTCAACGTAGTCTTTGTCATGGTCACGGTCATGACCACCATAGTAATGTACCGAATACCACGGAGTAAATGATTGCGTGACCATGCATATGGTGAAATAACGGGTTGTCGTTGTCACTTCTCTATTTTCAAGCAAATCGACGATTTAACAGTTAAATCATGGATTTTCAAGTGATGATTACTATTTCACCATAGTTATTGACACAATGATAATTAAGGCAGTGACAACGTGACCATGGATCTGGTGAAATAAGGGGTTGTCGTTGTCACAACTCTATTTTGAAGTCATTCGACGATTCAACAGTGAAATCAAGCATTTTTAAAATAATTGTAACTTGGTCAACGTAGTCTCTGTCATGGTCACGATAATGACCACCAGAGTAATGTACCGAATACCACGGAGTAAATGACCGCGTGACCATGCATATGGTGAAAAAACGGGTGGTCGTTGTCACTACTCTATTTTGAAGTAAATCGACGAATCAACAGTGAAATCAAGCATTTTTAAAATAATGGTTACTTGGTCAACGTAGTCTTTGTCATTGTCACGGTCATGACCACCATAGTAATGTACCGAATACCACGGAGTAAATGATTGCGTGACCATGCATATGGTGAAATAACGGGTTGTCGTTGTCACTTCTCTATTTTCAAGCAAATCGACGATTTAACAGTTAAATCATGGATTTTCAAGTGATGATTACTATTTCACCATAGTTATTGACACAATGATAATTAAGGCAGTGACAACGTGACCATGGATCTGGTGAAATAAGGGGTTGTCGTTGTCACAACTCTATTTTGAAGTCATTCGACGATTCAACAGTGAAATCAAGCATTTTTAAAATAATTGTAACTTGGTCAACGTAGTCTTTGTCATTGTCACGATGATGACCACCATAGTAATGTACCGAATACCACGGGGTAAATGACCGCGTGACCATGCATATGGTGAAATAACGGGTGGTCGTTGTCACTACTCTATTTTGAAGTAAATCGACGAATCAACAGTGAAATCAAGCATTTTTAAAAGAATGGTTACTTGGTCAATGTAGTCTTTGTCATTGTCACGATCATGACCAACATAGTAATGTACCGAATACCACGGAGTAAATAATTGCGTGACCATGCATATGGTGAAATAAGGGGTTGTCGTTGTCACTTCTCTATTTAGAAGTCATTCGACGAATAAACAGTTAAATCAACGCATTTTCAAATGATGATTATTTGGTCAACGTAGTCTTTGTCATTGTCACGATCAATGACCAACATAGTAATGTACCGAATACCACGGAGTAAATAATTGCGTGACCATGCATATGGTGAAATAAGGGGTTGTCGTTGTCACTTCTCTATTTAGAAGTCATTCGACGAATAAACAGTTAAATCAAGCATTTTTCAAATGATGATTATTTGGTCAATGTAGTCTTTGTGCATTGTCACGCATCATGACCAACATAGTAATGTACCGAATACCACGGAGTAAATAATTGCGTGACCATGCATATGGTGAAATAAGGGGTTGTCGTTGTCACTTCTCTATTTAGAAGTCATTCGACGAATAAACAGTTAAATCAAGCATTTTCAAATGATGATTATTTGGTCAACGTAGTCTTTGTCATTGTCACGATCATGACCACCAGAGTAATGTACCGAATACCACGGAGTAAATGACCGCGTGACCATGCATATGGTGAAATAAGGGGTGGTCGTTGTCACTTCTCTATTTTAAAGTCAATCGACGATTTACAGTGAAATCAAGGATTTTCAAATGATTGTTACTTGGTCTACGTGGTCTTGGTCATGGTCAAGGTCATAGTAATACTATAGGCCATGGTCACCATAGTCATTGTCATGGTTGCGAACACCACGGAGGCAATGACCACGTGACCATACATATGGTGAAAAAAGGGGTGGTCGTTGTCACTTCTCTATTTTAAAGTCAATCGACGAATCAACAGTGAAATAAAGCATTTTAAAATGATGGTTACGTAGTCAACGTAGTCTTGGTAAAAGTCATAGTCATAGTAATACTAAAGGCCATGGTCACCAAAGTCATTGTCATTGTTACGAAAACTACTGAGTATATGACCACGTGACCATGCATATGGTTAAATAAAGGGTTGTCGTTATCACTTCTCTATTTTGAAGTCATTCGACGATTTAACAGTGAAATCATGAATTTTCAAGTGATGATTACTATTTCACCATAGTCATGGTCACAATGATCATTAAGGCATTGACAATGTGACCATGAATCTGGTGAAATGAGTTGTGGTCGGTGTCACTTGTCTATTTTGAAGACATTCGACGAATTAACAGTGAAATCATGCATTTTCAAATGATGGTTATTTTCTCAACGTAGTCTTTGTCATGGTCACGGTCATGACTACCATAGTAATGTACCGAACACCACAGAAAAAATGCCCACGTGACCAGACATATGGTGAAATAAAGGGTTGTCGTTATCACTTCTCTATTTTAAAGTCATTCGACGAAATATCAGTGAAATCAAGCATTTTTATATGATGATTATTTGGTCAACGTAGTCTTTGTCATTGCCACGATAATGACCACCAGAGTAATGTACCGAACACCACAGAAAAAATGCCCACGTGACCATGACATATGGTGAAATAAAGGGTTGTCGTTATCACTTCTCTATTTTAAAGTCATTCGACGAAATATCAGTGAAATCAAGCATTTTTATATGATGATTATTTGGTCAACGTAGTCTTTGTCATTGCCACGATAATGACCACCAGAGTAATGTACCGAATACCACGGGGTAAATGACCGCGTGACCATGCATATGGTGAAATAAAGGGTTGTCGTTGTCACTACTCTATTTTGAAGTAAATCGACGAATCATCAGTGAAATAAAGCATTTTCAAATAATGGTTACTTGGTCAACGTGGTCTTTGTAATGGTAAGGATAACGGTAATAGTCATGGTAACCATAGTCATTATCATGATCTCGAACACCACGGAGGCAATGACCACGTGACCATACATATGGTGAAAAAAGGGGTGGTCGTTGTCACTTCTCTATTTTAAAGTCAATCGACGAATTATCAGTGAAATCAAGCATTTTAAAATGATGATTATTTGGTCAACGTAGTCTTTGTCATTGTCACGATAATGACCACCAGAGTAATGTACCGAATACCACGGGGTAAATGACCGCGTGACCATGCATATGGTGTAAAAAGGGGTGGTCGTTGTCACTTCTCTATTTTAAAGTCATTCGAAGATTTAACAGTTAAATCAAGCATTTTAAAATGATGATTATTTGGTCAACGTAGTCTTTGTCATTGTCACGATCATGACCACCATAGTAATGTACCGAATACCACGGAGTAAATGACCGCGTGACCATGCATATGGTGAAAAAAGGGGTGGTCGTTGTCACTACTCTATTTTGAAGTAAATCGACGAATCAACAGTGAAATCAAGCATTTTTAAAAGAATGGTTACTTGGTCAACGTAGTCTTTGTCATGGTCACGGTCATGACCACCATAGTAATTACCGAATACCACGGAGTAAATGACCACGTGACCATACATATGGTGAAAAAAGGGGTGGTCGTTGTCACTTCTCTATTTTAAAGTCAATCGACGAATCAACAGTGAAATAAAGCATTTTAAAATGATGGTTACGTAGTCAACGTAGTCTTGGTAAAAGTCATAGTCATAGTAATACTAAAGGCCATGGTCACCAAAGTCATTGTCATTGTTACGAAAACTACTGAGTATATGACCACGTGACCATGCATATGGTTAAATAAAGGGTTGTCGTTATCACTTCTCTATTTTGAAGTCATTCGACGATTTAACAGTGAAATAAGCATTTTAAAATAATGGTAACTTGCTCAACGTAGTCTTTGTCATGGTCACGGTCATGACCACCATAGCAAAGTACCGAACACCACAGAAAAAATGACCACGTGACCAGACATATGATGAAATAACGGGTGGTAGTTGTCACTACTCTATTTTGAAGTAAATCGACGAATCAACAGTGAAATAAAGATTTTCAAATAATGATTATTTTGTCAACGTAGTCTTTGTCATGGTCACGGTCATAGTATTTTTAAAAGCCATGGTCACCATAGTCATTGTCATGGTTACGAATACTATTGAGTAAATGACCACGTGACCATGCATATGGTGAAATAACGGGTTGTCGTTGTCACTTCTCTATTTTCAAGCAAATCGACGATTTAACAGTTAAATCATGGATTTTCAAGTGATGATTACTATTTCACCATAGTTATTGACACAATGATAATTAAGGCAGTGACAACGTGACCATGGATCTGGTGAAATAAGGGGTTGTCGTTGTCACAACTCTATTTTGAAGTCATTCGACGATTCAACAGTGAAATCAAGCATTTTAAAATAATGATAACTTGGTCAACGTAGTCTTTGTCATTGTCACGATCATGACCACCATAGTAATGTACCGAATACCACGGAGTAAATGACCGCGTGACCATGCATATGGTAAAATAACGGGTGGTCGTTGTCACTACTCTATTTTGAAGTAAATCGACGAATCAACAGTGAAATCAAGCATTTTAAAATAATGATTACTTGGTCAACGTAGTCTTTGTCATTGTCACGATCATGACCACCATAGTAATGTACCGAATACCACGGAGTAAATAACCGCGTGACCATGCATATGGTGAAAAAAGGGGTGGTCGTTGTCACTTCTCTATTTAAAAGTCATTCGAAGAATAAACAGTTAAATCAAGCATTTTAAAATGATGATTATTTAGTCAACGTAGTCTTTGTCATTGTCACGATAATGACCAACAGAGTAATGTACCGAATACCACGGAGTAAATAACCGCGTGACCATGCATATGGTGAAATAAAGGGTTGTCGTTATCACTTCTCTATTTAAAAGTCATTCGACGAAAAAACAGTGAAATCAAGCATTTTCAAATGATGATTATTTGGTCAACGTAGTCTTTGTCATTGTCACGATCATGACCACCATAGTAATGTACCGAATACCACGGAGTAAATGACCGCGTGACCATGCATATGGTGAAAAAAGGGGTGGTCGTTGTCACTACTCTATTTTGAAGTAAATCGACGAATCAACAGTGAAATCAAGCATTTTTAAAAGAATGGTTACTTGGTCAACGTAGTCTTTGTCATGGTCACGGTCATGACCACCATAGTAATGTACCGAATACCACGGAGTAAATGACCACGTGACCATGCATTTCGTAAAATAAGGAGTTGTCGTTGTCACTACTCAATTTTCAAGTAAATCGACGAATCAACAGTGAAATCAAGCATTTTTTAAATAATGGTTACTTGTTCAACGTAGTCTTGGTAAAAGTCAAGGTCATAGTAATACTAAAGGCCATGGTCACCATAGTCATTGTCATGGTTACGAATACTACTGAGTATATGACCACGTGACCATGCATATGGTTAAAAAAAGGGTTGTCGTTATCACTTCTCTATTTTGAAGTCATTCGACGATTTAACAGTGAAATCATGAATTTTCAAGTGATGGTCACCGACTTCATGGTCACTGTCATGGTGACGAGGACAATGGAGGCAGTGACCATGTGACCACGTGACAACGTATCTTGTGAGTTGAGGGGTGGTCGTGGTCACTGCTCTATTTTGACATCATTCGACGAATTACCAGTGAAATCATGCATTTTTAAATGATGTTCACGTGGTCACCGTGGTAAGGGTCATGGTCATGATGGTCACGGTCATGGTCACCAGGACCACGGATGCAGTGACTACGTGACCACGTATCTGGTGAGTTGAGGGGTGGTCGTGGTCACTGCTCTATTTTGACGTCATTCGACGAATTAACAGTGAA